>ONZH01027410.1:0-141220 GCA_900303285.1 Rhinella marina | reverse complement strand
CCCACAGAGCGGATCAGATCAAACAGGACAGGCCGCGCGGGCTCCCCATTATAAGCCCAGCAAAGGCACTCGGGGCCACAACAAAGGTGTCACGTGAAAATATAAACTCTCTTTGATGCCTCCAAGACCATTGTGAGCATGAGCTGCCCGCGCCAAAGTGAGGATTGTAATGCAATACCTATACCCAACCCAGTACAAAGCCTGACGTGGACTAAAAATGGATCAGAAGATGGCAATTGTGGGGGGGAGGGACAGAGAAGGCGATTTCCCAGAGGCCCAAATCCCTAGGAGGGCGTAAAAATGGCAGCCACAGGAGCAAATGTGTGTTTTGCCACTATATGGCGGTATTATTTGGATTTAAATTATATGGGAACTATATAGTTGTATTGTGTGGACTTGTTTGGATGCTACATAGTATTTGGGCACTGAATGGTAGTATTATGTGTGCTGTATGACCAGTCTGTGCCAGCTCAACCCATCACGTATCAGTCTGGAGTCCAGGCTGTTTAGCTCACAGAGCATTGTCTAGACTGGATACAACTGTACTAGTTTGTTACAATGTATCAGTCTGGAGTCCGGGCTGTTTAGCTCACAGAGCATTGTCTAGACTGGATACAACTGTGCTAGTTTGTTACAATGTATCAGTCTGGAGTCCGGGCTGTTTAGCTCACAGAGCATTGTCTAGACTGGATACAACTGTACTAGTTTGTTACAATGTATCAGTCTGGAGTCCGGGCTGTTTAGCTCACAGAGCATTGTCTAGACTGGATACAACTGGTACTAGTTTGTTACAGTCTGGAATGTTAGTCTAGTTTGATGTCCTGGAGTCCGGGCTGTTTAAGCTCACAGAGCATTGTCTTGGATACAAACTGTACTAGTTTGTTACAATGTATAGTCTGGAGTCAGGCTGTTTAGCTGTGCTAGACTGGATACAACTTTGTTACAATGTATCAGTCTGGAGTCCGGGCTGTTTAGCTCACAGAGCATTGTTAGACTGGATACAACTGTACTATGTTACAATGTATCAGTCTGGAGTCCGGGGCTGTTTAGCTCACAGAGCATTGTCTAGACTGGATACTAGTTTGTTACTGTCTAGTTTGTTACAATGTTCAGTCTGGGCTGTTTAGTTCAGAGCATTCTAGACTGAATACAACTGTACTAGTTTGTTACAATGAGTCTGTTTAGCTACAGAGCATTGTAGACTGGACAACTCTGCTAGTTTGTTACAATGTATCAGTCTGGTCTAGGCTGTTTAGCTCATTGTCTAGACTGGCCTAGTTACAATGTATCAGTCTGGAGGCTGTTTAGCTCACAGAGCATTGTCTAGACTGGATACAACTGTACTAGTTTGTTACAATGTATCAGTCTGGAGTCCAGGCTGTTTAGCTCACAGAGCATTGTCTAGACTGGATACAACTGTACTAGTTTATACAATGTATCAGTCTGGATCCAGGCTGTTAGCTCACAGAGCATTGTCTGGACTGGATACATGCAGCAGGACACAGGATTAGTGTGTTCTCATTCACTGACAGCAAGCCAGTCTCTTGTCAGTGGTGAGGTAAGGGTTTGATACGTGTATTACATACAGTGTGTTTATCATATGAGAAGAGTTCCCGGTCCAGACATGTTCGGGCTCTGCCGCTCCCTGTGAACCGCCGGCTGATAGACTTCACCCTAATGATCTCCTGACATGAATCCGCTCTGCAGAGACCCAGATCTTCACGTACGGCTCTTGTTGTGTCATGTAATACAAATGAACAAACAGGCGGCTGACACCTGATCCTGAGACGGCTGCTCCCAACCACCGCAGTGCACAATCTGTAACAGGGCCCCGTCTGCCTTGTGGCATTTATTATAATGGTGTCCTCTTACATGGCAGAGGGGTCTTTGAGCCCTCTAAAGCTCCGGGGCCCAGGTCTGACTGTTTCCCTTTAACCCCCGATAGCTACACCCCTGACCTATTCTGTATATCACATACATTTTATTATTGTGTTATTATATAGTTGGCTGAGCATGCATGTGTTCTGAGCAGGGAGAAAGCATCTACCAGACCTCTCTGCCCCCCTCCAGTCTCCTCCAGACTCCTCTGTCTCCATGAAACTCCTCTGTCCCCTCCAGACTCCTCTGCTACCTCCAGACTCCTCAGCCCCGTCCAGACTCCTCTTTTCCAGTCCAACTCTCTGTCCCCTCCAGACTCCTCCGTCCCCTCCAGACTCCTCTGTCCTCTCCAGTCTCTGTGTCCCCTCCAGACTCCTCTGTCCTCCTCCAGTCTTTCTGTCCCTCCAGTCTCCTCTTTCCCTCCAGTCTCTCTGACCCTCCAGACTCCTCTGTCCCCTCCAGACCCCTCTGAGTTCCCTCCAGACTCTTCCCCTGACCTCTAAGCTCCAGACTCCTCTGTCCTCTTCAGTCCCTGCACTGTTCCTCCCTCTTCAGACCCCCGATAGCTTTACCCCCTGTCCCCTCCAGACTCCTCTGTCCCCTCCAGACCTCCAGATCCCTCCAGACTCTCCATATCAGACAGATACAGATTTCCCCTATTCCACTCGTTATCCCTATATCCAGTGTGGTCTCTTCTGAGCATGCATGTCCCCTCCAGTCTTCTGACTCCTCTGTCCTCTCCAGGAGAGACTCCACTGCATCTTACCAGACCAGTCTCTGCCCCCCTGTCCCAGTCTGTCCCCTCCAGACTCCTCTGTCTCCATCCTCCGAGAACTCCTCTTCCCCTCCAGACTCCTCTGCTACTCCAGACGTTCCTCAGTCCAGACTCCTGTCCTCTTCAGACTCCTCTGTTCCCCTCCAGACTCCTCCCCTGACTCCTCTGCGCCCCAGACTCTTCTGTCCTTTCCAGCCCCCTGTCCCCTCCAACTCCTCTGTCCCCTCCAGACTTCTCCTGCCCTCCAGACTCCTCCAGTCCCCTCCAGACCTCTGTCCCTTCCAGACTCCTCTGTCCTCTCCAGTCTCCTCTCCAGCCCCCTCCCTCCTGTCCTCTCCAGACTCCTCTTTCCCCTCCAGTCTCTTCTGTCCCCTCCAGACTCCTCTTCCCTCCAGTCTCCTCGTTCTCTCCAGACTCCTCCGTCCCCTCCAGACTCCTCCGTCCCTCCAGACTCCTCTGTCCTCTCCAGTCTCCTGTGTCCCTCCAGTCTCTTCTGTCCCCCTCCAACTCAGTCTCTTCTGTCCCCTCCAGACTCCTCTGTCTCCAGTCTCTCTGTCCCCCCCTCCTCCCTCTCAGTCCCTGTTTCCCCCAGACCCCTCTTTTCCCTCACTCACTCCTCTTGTCCTCTCAGACCCCCCTGTCCCCTCAGACTCCTCTGCGCCCTCCAGTCTCTTCTTCCTTCCAGACCCCCCTGACTCCTCCACTCCAGACTCCTCTGTCCTCCAGACCTCTTTCCCCTCCAGACTCCCTGTCCCCTCCAGACTCCTCTGTCTCCAGATCCTCTCTCAGTCCCTCCAGACTCCTCTCTCAGTCCTCTCCAGACTCCTCTGTCCCTCCAGACTCCCTCTGTTCCCCTCCAGACTCCTCTGCCCTCTTCCGTCCCCTCAGTCTGCGCCCTCCAGTCTCTTCTGTCCTTCCGACCCTGTCCCTTTCCTCTCCCCTCCAGTCTCTCTGTCCCTCCAGACTCCACTGTCCCTCCAGACTCCTCTGTCCTCTTCAGACCCCCCTGTCCCCCTCCAGACTCCTCTGCGCCCTCCAGTCTTCTGTCCTCTCCAGACTCCTCTGTCCCCTCCAGACTCCTCGTCACTCCAGACTCCTCTGACCCCTCCAGACCCCTCTTTCCCCTCCAGACTCCTCCTCAGCTCCCTCCAGACTCTTCTGTCCCCTCCAGACCCTCTTGCCCCTCAGACTCCTCTTTCCCCTCCAGACTCCTCTCCCCTCAGACTCCTCTGTCCTCTTCAGACTCCTCTGTCCCCTCCAGACTCCTCTGTCCCTCCAGACTCCTCTGTCCTCTTCAGACCCCCTGTCCCCTCCAGACTCCTCTGCGCCTCCAGTCTCTTCTTGTCCTTCCAGACCCCTTCCCCTCCAAGACTCCACTGCCCCTCCAGACTCCACGCCCCCTCCAAACTTCCTCTGTCCCCTCCAGACTCCTCTGCGCCCTCCGTCTCTTCTGTCCTCTCCAGACTCCACTGTCCCCTCCAGACTCCACTGTCCCCTCCAGACTCCTCTGCCCCTCCAGACTCCTCTGCCCCCTCCAGACTCCTCTGCGCCCTCCAGTCTCTTCTGTCCCCTCCAGTCTCCTCGTTCCCCTCCAGACTCCTCTGTCCTCTTCCAGACTCCTCTGTCCTCTCCAGACTCCTCTGTCCCCTCCAGACTCCTCTGTCCCCTCCAGACTCCACTGCCCCCTCCAGACTCCTCTGTCCTCTCCAGTCTCCTGTGTCCCCTCCAGACTCCACTGCCCCTTCAGACTCCACTGCCCCCTCCAAACTCCTCTGTCCCCTCCAAACTCCTCTGTCCCCTCCCAGACTCCTCTGTCCTCTCCAGACTCCTCTGTCCTCTCCAGACTCCTCTGCCCCCTCCAGTCTCCTCGTTCCCCTCCAGACTCCTCTTTCCATTCCCACACTCCTCTGTCCCTTCAGATTCCTCTGTCCCCTTCCAGACTCCACTGTTCCCTCCAGACTCCTCTGTCCCCTCCAGACTCCACTGCCCCCTCCAGCCCCTCCAGACTCCACTGCCCCATCCAACTCCTCTGTCCACTCCAGACTCCTCTGTCCTCTCCAGACTCTTCTGTCCTCTCCAGACTCCTCTGCCCCTCCAGTCTCCTCGTTCCCCTCCAGACTCCTCTTTCCCCTCCAGACTCCTCTGTCCTCTTCAGATTCCTCTGTCCCCTTCCAGACTCCACTGTCCCATCCAGACTCCTCTGTCCCCTCCAGACTTCTCTGCCCCCTCCAGTCTCCCTCGTTCCCCTCCAGACTCCTCGTTCCCCTCCAGACTCCTCTGTCCTCTTCAGACTCCTCTGTCCCCTTCCAGACTCCTCTGTCCCCTCCAGACTCCACTGCCCCCTCCAGACTCCACTGCCCCCTCCAAACTCCTCTGTCCCCTCCAGACTCTCTGTCCTCTCCAGACTCCTCTGTCCCCTCCAGACTCCTCTGCCCCTCCAGTCTCCTCGTTCCCCTCCAGACTCCTCTTTCCCCTCCAGACTCCTTCCCCTCCAGACTCCTCTGTCCTCTTCAGACTCCTCTGTCCCCTTCCAGACACCACTGTCCCCTCCAGTCTCCTTGTTTCCCTCCAGTCTCTTCTGTCCCCTGGGCCTGGTCTGAGAGAGCGAGCTTGACTAGCCACAGGAGTGGGAGATTGCACAGTGGGGCAAGGGGGGTGTAAAGAAGTTTTTTCGGGGGAGAGCGTTCAAAAATTTGCTGTGGAGCCCAGTCATATCCAGTTATGCCACTGGCATCAGACATGTTGAAGTCCAACAGAACTTAATTCACCCCACATGTACTATCGGGGACAGTCAGGAGGCTCCCATATATATATACCAATATACATCCAATGTGTATGGGCAGCTTCTAGTAACAGAAGCAGTTTGTGCTTCAGAGCTGCTCTTCCTCCTGTATACACTTACAGCCTGCTTGTTCCATCCCTCTCAGTGACTTCTGACTGCTCCTTGTGTATTATCTATTAATTACATGTATAACGTTACACGACTTAACGGGATTATTTCCAGTTACTTGTAATTATATTAATTACTGGGACGTGATGTGACGACCTCTCATTCATCGTACTGAAGATGGGGGGCTGAGGAGTGGCAACATTGATCGCTCGACAGCTATGGCGGCCAGAATCGCAGTGTAGCAGTGATCCCATAGAAATTAATGCGGTCGCAACGTGAGTCACATGTGTGCCGCGACCGTGAATCGCAAAAAATCCAATGATTCCCCTGCGATCCTGACCACGTGGTCGTAGCCCAGCCTAATAGATGACATAAAAGCTATACCAATATGGAGCAGTGAAGGACACCAACAACATAGTCACCTGACATGAAGTCACTAGTGGTACCCCAGATCTCACAGTTACCCCAGACCTCACAGTTACCCCAGACCTCACAGTTACCCCAGACCTCACAGTAACCCCAGACCTCACAGTTACCCTCAGACCTCAGACGTTACCCCCCAGACGCTCACAGTAACCCCCAGACCTCACAGTTACCCCCAGACCTCACAGTTCAGTTACCCCAGACTACAGTACCCAGACCTCACAGTAACCCCCAGACCTCACAGTTACCCAGACCTCACAGTACACCCCCAGACCTCACAGTTACCCCAGACCTCACAGTTACCCAGACCTCACAGTTACCCCAGAACCTCACAGTTACCCCAGACCTCACAGTACCCCCAGACCTCACAGTTACCCCAGACCTCACAGTTACCCAGACCCCCCTCACAGTTACCCCAGACCTCACAGTTACCCCAGACCTCACAGTTACCCCCCTCACAGTACCCCAGACCTCACAGTTACCCCAGACTCAGTTCCCCAGACCTCACAGACCTTTACCCAGATCTCACAGTTACCCCAGACCTCACAGTTACCCCCAGACCTCACAGTTACCCCCAGACCTCCAGACCCCAGACCTCACAGTTTACCCCAGACCTCACAGTAACCCCCAGACCTCACAGTTACCCCAGACCTCACAGTTACCCAGACCTCCAGTACCCCCAGACCTCACAGTTACCCCAGACCTCCAGTTACCCCCAACCCTCCAGTACCCAACCCCAGTTACCTCACAGTTACCCACAGTTACCCCAGACCTCACAGTTACCCCAGATCTCATTAAGTTACCCCAGACCTCACAGTTACCCAGATCTCACTAGTTACCCCAGACCTCGCGGTTACCCCAGATCTCACGGTTACCCCAGTTACCCCAGACCTCTCAGTTACCCCAGACCTCACAGTTACCCCAGATCTCCAGTTACCCCAGACCTCACAGTTACCCCAGACCTCACAGTTATCCCAGACCTCTCAGTTACCCCAGACCTCTCAGTTACCCCAGACCTCACAGTTACCCCAGACCTCTCAGTTACCCCAGATCTCACAGTTACCCCAGATCTCACAGTTACCCCAGATCTCACTGTTACCCCAGATCTTGCGGTTACCACAGATCTCACTGTTACCCCAGATCTCGCAGTTACCACAGATTTTATGGTTGCCCCAGACCTTGCAGTTACCCCAGATCTCGCGGTTACCCCAGATCTCACTGTCACCCTAGATATCACAGTTTCCCCAGATCTCGCGGTTACCACAGATCTTATGGTTGCCCCAGATCTCGCAGTTACCCCAGATCTCACGGTCACCCCAGATCTCATGGGTACCCCAATCCTTGCGGTACTACAATTGTTATGTTTTGTATTGTTGTGTATTTTATATTTTTGCCCGTTACTACCAGTAAGGAGTGAATGGCATTGGTTGGCAAGGAACAGGCAGGTTCCTCCGCTCTTGGTAGGAGTGGGCTGGTTCTGCTTCCTGCCAGGAGGGGTTGTTCTAGTTCAGCCTAAGTGAGGAGAGGAAGCACACGGCTGAGCTCCTGCTCCTATGAAGGATTCTTCAGAAAGAACAACTAACAATTAACAGACAGCAGAGTAACAGGCTAAGACCAGCATTTAAAGACATGCTGTGAGGTGAGGGACTACGGTTAAGACACCCATCACCCTGACTGCTACTAGGCCAGCTCAATACAATAACTTCATTGCAGCCATCCACTGGTGCCAGCTATTGCATTTGGAATCCGCTGCTAATGAATGTACCTGAAGTTATACTTTACACTTAGTAAATGAGACTTCTGGCCTCATTCATCAATACTGTATTTCCCCTGCTCTGATCCCCAGGGAGCAACGTCCAGAGGGAATACACCATGACACAACACTTCATCAGGGTCACTACTACCCCTATCCTCTGCACCGGCTCCTCCAGATGCATTATACTGTAATACAGCCATGAATACCATGCACTAACCCAATATAGCCATATATTGTACAAAATTACATATATTTACCTTCTCGACCGCTTGGGAACCCGGTCACGTGACGTTTCTCTTTTGAAAATCCAAGTTCCACTGACATCACGTCCTTTACCAAGTTTCTGGCCTGGGTGTGGACGGGACATCATTGCTGTGGATGAGGCCAGAACTATTCTTCTTCTTATCTGCGCATGCGCTAACTCCTGAACTCACCTCATCTGCGCATGCGCCACAGAGAGGAATAGTTCTGGCTCCATCCACAGTGGAACTGACGTCCTGTCCATAGCCCAGGATGGAAACGTGTTACTGAACGTGACGTTGTCAAAGCTGGATTTTCAGAAGAGGAGCACCACGTGACCAGGGATCTGGAGCGGACGATCCATGCAACTTCAGGATGGTAAGTATTTGAGAAACTTCCGTCTACAGGCAATGAAAACCCCTTTAATATTCCAATATAATACTCAATTAAAACCGCCATACCATGCAGTGCCCTCATGAAATGCTGAGTTAATATCACCAATGATCAATTTATGTTCATATACAGTTTTCAGCTCAAAATCCACTGTCTAAAGGGAGCCTTGTGCCCCAGGCTTGGCGGCAGTTGTAGTTGCTACCTCTGTACGGTCTACTGCAATATCACTGCAGATACTTTGATGAGATTGTCCGCTATAGCTCGATTACCGGGAATCCTGCTGCAGAGATCACCAGCGATCAGGTGTAATCTGTGAAGATATCTGGTCAAATTCCCCCACAGCGCCACCACAGGTGGAATGAAGTACTACACATTTCTCAATGAATGCAAAGGCAGCGTCTATGTAAGTTGAGGCTCCGGATCAAGGGGTGATGTTTGCAGCTCTGCTTTGTGTAAAAAGGCCTTGATTTGGGTTTTCTAAACCAGACGACCCCTTTAATAACTTGCATGGTTTATCCTTTCATTGCATCGGTGGGAATATTACGGTTTTCAGGTTGAAAAAAGTGGAAGATTTTGGTGCAAGGTTTTGCATAAAAAATTGCTAATTTTTCCAATTTTATTCCTTTCTTACCACTTTTTTTAAGTGGGTAGGTGGACACATTTAGGGTGAATGCACACGATCAGGATTACGTGCGGATTTGCGTGCGGAAAATCCGGTCCGTAGGTCATGTACATTATATTCTATGACAATTTGAAATTCTCAATGCACACGATGCGGATTTTTTTAGTGCGGATTTTGACCTGCGGTGCGGATTTTAAATTCCGCAGCATGTCAATTTATTTTATTTTTCCTGTCCGGATTTCATGAGGATTTTCTCCATTCACTTGAAAAAAAAATCCGCACGCAAATCCGCACCAATTGGTGCGGATTTACCGCACGAATTTCACTGAGAATACCTGCGGATTTCAGTGCGGATTGTCCGCAGATAAATCCTAATCGTGTGCATTTACCCTTACTTTAATTTTTACCAGAAACTGGTGCAAATGACAACTGGGGCAGATTTGCTTTTCTGGTGCACAGACAGCCAGAAGATGCAGCAAATTTTCCAGGACATAAATATTAGGATAGGTCATCTATATCACACTGGTGGGGGGTCTGACACCCAGCACCCCCACGATCAGCGGATAGAAGGGGTCGTGATTAGAGATGAGTGAACGTGCTCGTAACGAGCACTGTACCGCTCGGCTCCCCTGCGCTCGCAGCCGCTTACGTCCTCCTCACCCGAGGGAAGCGGCTGCCTGCGCCCATTCGAGCGCAGGGGAGCCGAGCGGTACAGTGCTCGTTACGAGCACGTTCGCTCATCTCTAGTCGTGATGCTCGGGTGAGCGCTATAGCCTCTATCTTGTCCCTGAGCTGTAATACCAAGCATGGCCACTATACAATGTACGGCGATGTGCTCGGTGCACTTTGATCGGCTCCTTCAAATAGCGGATCATTGGAGAAGCTGGGAGTCGGAAAAAAAAAGGGACCTTGACATCTAGTAAGGGGGGGGGCACGCTGTTTATAGCGGACCGATTACAGGACATGTCTGGAAAAACATTTTCGCTTGCAAGTTAAATGTAAAATGTCATCATATTGTGCCCCGCGAGCGCCGAGCCCCGCTCCCATGGGCCCTGCAGCCTCTTATAAACTTGGCTCGTGTTTCCGAGGAGCATTTCATATTCCTACACAAGACGCTTTTTGTTTGGCAAGATGATTTTGCCCTTTAACATTCAAGCTTCAATGAAAATCCTTCTTGCTGGGAGACCCACATTCTGGCATCTGATTACTGTCCCCCCACTTCGTGCGGCCACAGTGGCCATTGTGAAATCAGGGCCGGAGTTGTAAAAATACGAGTTCACAACCCCTCGGCGCGCACACACCCACTCCGCAGCTGATATCAAATAGCTATGGTGGGAAAAAGCGGACCTTTCAACTCTGCCTCGCAGCCTCAATGCGCTCAGTCTTCAGCTCCTCCATGGACCTTCTGCTGAATTCTGCACCTTATCTGTTTATCTGTGGCGGCTTCCGTGTCACTTGCCGCTCCGGCCGTTTAATGTTTGACATATATTGAATATTTCGCATTCTTAACGCTGCGGACGGACAAATATTCCCAATGTCCTGATGTTTCTAAACGGGTTGTAAAATATGTCAGGGTGCCTAAAACGCGTCAGGTCATGGACAAATTAGACACAAAGGGCCCTCAAAATCCATCGCCCGCTTTAGCCCGTTGACCGCCAGGCTAACTCTAGCTACCATGCATGGCTGGCCATGGGTAGTGAGCAACCTGGACCTAATGTGATCCCTGCAACCATATTGAGCCAAGGAGCGATGGCCAGGCATGCATGTACCTCTCTCCATTGAAATTAAGGGGGTCATTGGCTTAGCTGTCTCCACAAACCCTATAGATGTCAGTGACGAGGGCCACCTCAACTATACGTGGGTGTGTTAGGGGTCACATGGGCCAGACAGGGGTGCACCTAGCCTTTCTGCTGCCTGAGGCAAAAACTGAAACGGCACCTCCCCATCCCCCCTTCCCAATGGCAAGTTTCTTAACCTTGAGCCCATGGTCCTTCGCTTCCCCCCCCCTCTTGCCTCTACCTGGTGCTGCCTGAGGTGATCGCCTCACCTGGCCTCATTGGCCAGGTCCCAGATATGAGTCGGTGCCATCCACCAAATGTTTGGCCAAAATGAAAGAAGTTGTTCCATCTGGGATATTTAAGGCATGGGCGCTTGAAGTAAATGGGCGGCGCATGCGCGGTGTTCTCTCCACGCATCCCTATGAGACCTTAAAAAAATAGCTGAGCAAGTGCCACCTCTCCTCGATTTACCACTAGGGAACTTCTGAAAATATCTCAGCCAGCGCTCGTCTATTTTCGGAAGTCCATAGTGGTGAATGGAGAGTACGCAGCACATGCGCAGCTAGTTTTCCGATCACTTAAGGGAAAGTTCCAGAGGTGAGACCCACATTTATGGCAAAATTAGGATTTTTCACTTTAGAAAAAAGACGACTGAGGGGAGATGTAATAACTATGTATAAATATATCAGAGGTCAGTACAGAGATCTCTCCCATCATCTATTTATCCCCAGGACTGTGACTGTGACGAGGGGACATCCTCTGCGTCTGGAGGAAAGAAGGTTTGTACACAAACATAGAAGAGGATTCTTTACGGTAAGAGCAGTGAGACTATGGAACTCTCAGCCTGAGGAGGTGGTGATGATAAGTTCACTATAAGAGATCAGGAGGGGCCTGGATGTATTTCTGGAGGTAATAATATTACAGGTTATAGTTACTAGAGAGGGGTCGTTGATCCAGGGAGTTATTCTGATGTCTGATTGGAGTCGGGAAGGAATTTTTCCCCTAAAGTGAGGAAAATTGGCTTCTACCTCACAGGGGTTTTTTTTGCCTTCTTCTGGATCAACTTGCAGGATAACAGGAGAACTGGATGGACGGAGGGATTTTTTTCGGCCTTATAAACTATGTTACTATGTATGTTACTAAGGTTTATTATATATATTTTTTTTTTTAATTTTTGAAACCATTGTGTGTAATTCCCACACTGGCCACTAGGGGCACCTTCGGCTACTTCCTGACTCCTGAATCTCCTTTGTCACCTCTGCTGTATGAACTTTATGTAAAAAGTAGAAAAGACACAATGGCAGATTTATTACTTTGTTTTCAATCCCCTTCAACGTATTTGAACAAAATGAACACGTTATTTTTTACTGCAACGATTGCAAAACGGCCGGCACCGTAGGACAAGGTCCACCTTACAACGGGTGGCCATGTTGTTACATGCGTGAAGCATTGTTGTGGGTGTCCAGACTTTCCTTTGAGGAACTGATCCCTGTAATGAAGATGCTCAGTCTCACAGTCCCATGTTTGGATGATGGGAGCATTTGTCCTCAGGCCACCCAACTTTACAAGACAAGAGACAACTGCAGGTTGGGGCAGCTGGCAGCCAAAATCAAGACGCCCTCTGTAAATGTTCAGGTTTGCAAGATCTTTTGATGGGGGGGAGGGAGGACCACCTTACTGCTACCATGACCGGGAGGACAGCTGCGGTGACAACAGATGGGAAGTTAAGGTGGGGGTGAGAGCAAACACATGGTGGGACCATGGATCATAGCTGGTGGAGCTGCTGGAGATCATTCTGTATCCTCATTGACCACTCATCCGCATAGATGGCTCATGACCACCAGTCTAGTCTCCAGATGGTCGCTGTGTCTTACTTACATGATTCTCTAATAACTGTACATTGGATAAACCAGGTCTAACCAAGTTTTTTCTACTGGCACCTCACCAGTGGTCGAAGTCCTGCCAAAGAAATGGGCACAAACTCATATTGGTATGGGCATTGTCCCAGAAAAACAACTCATCCTATATCCACCACCAGATAGATGATGTCTAACCGGTGGTGGTCCTACTGCTGGGACCCCCACTGATCACAAGAACTGGGTTCTCATGTCTCTCTGCTGTGTTAGGACAGGCTCAGGACCCCCCTGTATAAACCAGGGAAACAGTACACCTTCATTTTAGTGAGAACCATATACTGTACGAAGCTGCAGCCACCTATACACCACCAGTGTCCACCCCAGGAGACATGATGGTGACCGATTATTGCAGATTCTTCACTGGATCCCATAGGACATGTTCCTGATCTTACTATTTTCTTGCAATATATTTGCTTCTGTTCATCGTCTTAATTATATCTATTGTAGTCAGTGATTTCTGGCTGCGAGATATCAGAAGAGAAGAAGAAGGCGTCTGATGAAACGGGTACTTTTGTCCTCTGAACACGGCTGGGTACATGGAACCAGTATAGGCGGGCATAGATCTTTAGATCTGCACTAGAGATCTATGCCCGCCTGGTCTAACACAGTGAAAGGGTTAATTACAGTATAGCAGTGAGTAGATTAGTAACAGTTTCCCTGGTGGCTAATGGCAGTGATGGGGTTATTTACAATTTTCCTGGTGGTCTAGAGCAGTGAGAGGATTATTTACTGTATTCCGGGTGGTCTAGAACAGTGAGAGGGTTATTTACTGTATTCTGGGTGGTCTAGAGCAGTGAGAGGGTTATTTACTGTATTTCCGGTGGTCGAGAGGAGTGAGAGGGTTATATACTGTATTCCTGGTGGTCTAGAACAATGAGAGGGTTATTTACAGTATCCCTGGTGGTCTAGGCCAGTGAGAGGGTTATTTACTGTATTCTGGGTGGTCTAGAGCAGTGAGAGGGTTATTTACAATTTTCCTGGTGGTCTAGAGCAGTGAGAGGCTTATCTACTGTATTCCTGTTGGTCTAGAGTAGTGAGAGGGTTATATACTGTATTCCGGATGCCCTAGAGCAGTGAGAGGGTTATTTATTGTATTTCGGTTGGTCTAGAGCAGTGAAAGGGTTATTTACTGTATTCCTGGTGGTCTAGAGCAGCGAGAGGGTTATTTACAGTATTCCTGGAGGTCCAGAGCAGTGAGAGGGTTATTTACTGTATTCTGGGTGGTCTAGAGCAGTGAGAGGGTTAATTATTGTATTTCGGGTGGTCTAGAGCAGTGAGAGGGTTATTTACTGTATTCCTGGTGGTCTAGAGCAGCGAGAGGGTTATTTAGAGTATTCCTGGAGGTCTAGGCCAGTGAGAGGGTTATTTACAGTATTCCTGGTGGTCTAGGCCAGTGAAGGTGTTAAAGGGATTGTCTCATATAAGACATTAGTGACATATCATTAGAATATACCACCTATGTTAGATAGGTGCAGTTTCCTAAACGGGCCCTTGAAAGTGAAGGAGAAAGAACCTTGCATGTGCGGTGTGCTCTCCATTTATTTCTATGGGGTTCCAAATATAGCTGAGCGTACTTGCTCAGCTAGTTTCAGAACTCCCATAGAAATGAATGCAGAACATTCCACGCATGCACAATATGCTCTCCTTCGCTTTCAGGGGCCAATTCTGGAGACTCGTATCTATCTGACTTTGATGACATATCCTAGTGATATGCTATCATGTCCATATATACCCTCTGTTATATCCTGCACCAGCCATATACGCCTTTTACTGATCCTGCACCAATATATCATAATCAAACCATATATGCCCTCTGTTATATCCTGCAATAGCCATATATACCCCATTATATCCTAAACCAGCCATATATGTCCCATTATACCCTGCACCAGCCATATATGTCCCATTATATCATACACCAGCTATATATGCCCACTGTTATATCCTAAACCAGCCATATATGTCCCATTATACCCTGCACCAGCCATATACGCCCCCTGTAATATCCTGCACCAGCCATATATGTCCTCTGTTATATCCTGCACTAGATACATACGCCCTCGTAATATCCTGAGCCAGCCATATACGCCCCCTGTAATACCCTGCACAAGCCATATACGCCCACTGTAATATCCTTTGCCAGCCATATACGCCCCCTGTAATATCCTGCACAAGCCATATACGCCCCCTGTAATACCCTGCACAAGCCATATACGCCCACTGTAATATCCTGCGCCAGCCATACAGTGGGGAAAAAAGTATTTAGTCAGCCACCAATTGTGCAAGTTCTCCCACTTAAAAAGATGAGGTCGGCCTGTAATTGACATCATAGGTAGACCTCAACTATGAGAGACAAAATGAGAAAACAAATCCAGAAAATCACATTGTCTGATTTTTAAAGAATTTATTTGCAAATTATGGTGGAAAATAAGTATTTGGTCACCTACAAACAAGCAAGATTTCTGGCTCTCACAGACCTGTAGCTTCTTCTTTAAGAGGCTCCTCTGTCCTCCACTCATTACCTGTAGTAATGGCTCCTGTTTGTTATCAGTATAAAAGACACCTGTCCACAACCTCAAACAGTCACACTCCAAACTCCACTATGGTGAAGACCAAAGAGTTGTCGAAAGGACAACAGAAACAACATTGTAGACCTGCACCAGGCTGGAAGACTGAATCTGCAATAGGCAAGCAGCTTGGTGTGAAGAAATCACCTGTGGGAGCAATAATTATAAAATGGAAGACATACAAGACCACTGATAATCTCCCTTCCATCAGGGGCTCCACGCAAGATCTCACCCCGTGGGGTCAACATGATCACAAGAACTGTGAGCAAAAATCCCAGAACCACACAGGGGGACCTAGTGAATGACCTGCAGAAAGCTGGGACCAACATAACAAAAGCTACCGTCAGTAACACACTACGCCGCCAGGGACTCAGATCCTGCAGTGCCAGACGTGTTCCCCTGCTTAAGCCAGTACATATCCGAGCCCGTCTTAAGTTTGCTAGAGAGCATTTGGATGTTCCAGAAGAGTATTGGGAGAATGTCATATGGTCAGATGAAACCAAAGTAGAACTGTTTGGTAGAAACACAACTCGTTGGGTTTGGAGGAGAGTGAATGCTGAGCTGCATCCAAAGAACACCATACCTACTGTGAAGCATGGGGGTGGCAACATCATGCTTTGGGCTGTTTCTCTGCAAAGGGACCAGGACGACTGATCTGTGTACATGAAAGAATGAATGGGGCCATGTATCGTGAGATTCTGAGTGCAAACCTCCTTCCATCAGCAAGGGCATTGAAGATGAAACGTGGCTGGGTCTTTCAGCATGACAATGATCCCAAGCACACCGCCAGGGCAACGAAGGAGTGGCTTCGTAAGAAGCATTTCAAGGTCCTGGAGTGGCCTAGCCAGTCTCCAGATCTCAACCCCATAGAAAACCTTTGGAGGGAGTTGAAAGTCCGTGTTGCCCAGCGACAGCCCCAAAACATCACTGCTCTAGAGGAGATCTGCATGGAGGAATGGGCCAACATACCAGCAACAGTGTGTGCCAACCTTGTGAAGACTTACAGAAAACGTCTGACCTCTGTCATTGCCAACAAAGGATATAGAACAAAGTATTGAGATGAACTTTTGTTATTGACCAAATACTTATTTTCCACCATAATTTGCAAATAAATTCTTTAAAAATCAGACAATGTGATTTTCTGGATTTGTTTTCTCATTTTGTCTCTCATAGTTGAGGTCTACCTATGATGTCAATTACAGGCCGACCTCATCTTTTTAAGTGGGAGAACTTGCACCATTGGTGGCTGACTAAATACTTTTTTCCCCACTGTATTTGTCTTCTGTTATATCTTGCACCAGCCATACATATGCCCACTGTTATAACCTGCCAAGCCACAGATGCTCCTTTTCATTAGCAGCTTCCATGGCACCGCAGTGTATGTCGCCTCCTGTATGATACGACTGTTACCTGATGATCCAGATATATATTATTAACTAGTAGATATGTCAGTAATTAACCCTTAGGTGTCTCCTACTTGATGATTTCCCCATTCTGCCAGCATCTCATGCGGAGCGCTTGTGAGGACGGCATCCGCTGTGAATGAGCCCAGTGTCCTGCGGCTCGGCGGCCAGCTGGCATCCTCTCAGAAGCGCAGCTATCAATAATCACATGCTGCACGACATCTGATAGGAAATCAACTACCGGTGTCTGGGACGCCAGCGCTCCTCTCTGTCCTGTTTTCCCAGTTGTTTCTTTTCTCGTATAATTTGGCCATTTATAGCAAAAGCCGCACCTGCCGCCATGAGGAGAATGGCCAACTGCATCCCCCACAATGCTGGCTTCATTCACCGTCGCTGATCTGCTCGCGTTTATTCCCTTGTACACGGTGAACGTCATGAAGTCGGGTCATAGACAACTCTGACATTTTTGGGCTTAAAAAAAAATCTTTCTAAATTCTACAAAATTAAATTTAACATGAAAAATGGTCATTCAGTAGAGATTTTACACTGTTGACTCCTTATGAGAGGGCGGTTGCCGACTGAAGGCAGATATCAAATGTCAGTGAGCCATGATTTTCTGTAGTGTACCCCCGCCATTTATGATACTGGTGTCTTATGTGGTGGAAGGGCCTTTGGGGCCCCTCAGGCACCAGGTATTGAGTGTGAACGCAACCACTGAACCCTCTATAGCTAGAGATTTTCCCATATGTCTACATAACTATAGATTGTAAGCCCTCGCGGGCAGGGCCCTCTCTCCTTGTGTACCAGTTTGTAACTCGTCTTGTTCATGCTTAGTGCAATTCTCTGAATTATGTATGTAAACCCCTTTTAATATGAAAAGCGCTATGGAATGAATGGCGCTTTAATAATTAATAACTAACCTGCTGATCAGGGGTTGGATGACCAGCTCTATGATGGTGAAATAAGGCTGTGTTCACATTCGCCTCTAACCTTCCCATCAGCTTTGAAAGTAAAAATGGCGCACCATGCCGACTATTCATTTTGTAAATCTTAGCTCTCTATTACTGTGTAAATCTCATCTCTATAGTGTAAATCTCAGCTCTCTCTATCATTGTGTAAATCTCTGTTCTCTAAAATTGTGTAAATCTCAGCTCTCTAAAATTGTGTAAATCTCAGCTCTCTATTATTGTGTAAATCTCGGCTATCATTGTGTAAATCTCAGCTCTCTATCACTGTGTAAATCTCAGCTCTCTATCATTGAGTAAATCTCAACTCTCTATCATCGTGTAAATTTCAGTTCTATCAGTGTGTCAATCTCAGCTCTCTCTCTATCATTGTGTAAATGTCAGTTCTCTCTATCATTGTGTAAATCTCAGCTCTCTATCACTTTGTAAATCTCAGCTCTCTATTATTGTGTAAATTTCAGCTCTCTATCATTGTGTACATCTCAGCTCTCTATCACTGTGTAAATCTCAGCTCTCTAAAATTATGTAAATCTCACCTATCATTGTGTAAATCTCAGCTTTCTCTCCCTCTATCATTGTGTAAATCTCAGCTCTCTATCATTGTGTAAATCTCATCTCTCTATATCATTGTGTAAATCTCAGCTCTCTATCATTGTGTAAATCTCAGCTCTCTATATCATTGTGTAAATCTCAGCTCTCTATCATTGTGTAAATCTCAGCTCTCTATATCATTGTGTACATCTCAGCTCTATATCATTGTGTACATCTCAGCTCTCTATATCATTGTGTACATCTCAGCTCTCTATATCATTGTGTACATCTCAGCTCTCTATCATTGTGTACATCTCAGCTCTATATCATTGTGTACATCTCAGCTCTCTATCATTGTGTACATCTCAGCTCTCTATCATTGTGTACATCTCAGCTCTCTATATCATTGTGTACATCTCAGCTCTCTATCATTGTGTACATCTCAGCTCTATATCATTGTGTACATCTCAGCTCTATATCATTGTGTACATCTCAGCTCTCTATATCATTGTGTAAATCTCAGCTCTCTATCATTGTGTACATCTCAGCTCTCTATCATTGTGTACATCTCAGCTCTCTATCATTGCGTACATCTCAGCTCTCTATCATTGCGTACATCTCAGCTCTCTATCATTGTGTACATCTCAGCTCTCTATCATTGTGTACATCTCAGCTCTATATCATTGCGTACATCTCAGCTCTCTATCATTGTGTACATCTCAGCTCTCTATCATTGTGTACATCTCAGCTCTCTATCATTGTGTACATCTCAGCTCTCTATCATTGTGTACATCTCAGCTCTCTATATCATTGTGTACATCTCAGCTCTATATCATTGTGTACATCTCAGCTCTCTATCATTGTGTACATCTCAGCTCTCTATCATTGTGTACATCTCAGCTCTCTATCATTGTGTACATCTCAGCTCTCTTTCATTGTGTGAATCTTATCTCTCTATCACTCTGTAAATATCACCTCTCTTTAAAGCCAGCTCTCTATCACAGTGTACTTTCATCTCTCTGTGTAAATCTCTCTCTCTCTCTGCTTTCTATCTTGCTGGATTGATGCTTCCATTGATGTTCCTTTCTTCTCCTGTATGGATCCCACCGCTGGCATTTCCTGCTATTATCTACAAAGTCTTTAATGCTCTCCTCCCTTTCTTCTAACCTAAGAAATGTTTTAAGTCTTGACAACCTGCGCCTCGGGGCCTCTGCACATGTGTGAGAATGAGCCTCTCTCCTGTCCATGCTCGCTCAGTGGTTTTTCTGTATCTTAGGTACCAGCTGTTTCTTTATGGATATGGTTCAAGTAAGGTGCAATCTATGGTGAGTCACTGACCGAGATATCTGACCATTACATATGTTCCTTGCTTCAGGGTCCTTATAGCGGTGTATTGTTATGGCATTCCCTTTTGAGAATATGCGCTGTGGCCAGGTTTGAAGTGGCCACGTGTTGCTGCTCTCTGAAAGGTATAGTAATGGACATTTGTGGACATTTCTCCTATTGCTACTACGCAAAGCCACCAACTCCCTACATTATTGCACACTGAAAGGTTATCTGGCACTATGATTTATGTTGTGTGCACTTATACTCGTTTGTATTGTTGAACTGCATTTTATATGTTCATTGTAATATAACCTGTTCATTTGCTCCAGTGTTCTAGAGGGAAATAAACAGACACACTGACCTTTTGACTGATTGTCTGATTTGGCTCTGTTATTTATGTCTGAAAAAAATGCTTAGTCATTCCCATAGACTTGTATTCAAACTCTATACAAGTCTATGGCAGACTGACATTGCAACAATGTTTTCCCAATGGGAAGTCCAGAGAGTTAGGGTCTGCAGTAAACCATGGGCTTCTTTACTGGAGGAAATTAGGTGCAAAACAATACAGGCAAGGCAAGGCTTTGGGCTAGCTTCTCCAATCTCTTCCCTGGCAGAAAAAGGTTTGGTGCTGAAGAAAGGTCTGAGCTAGCTGTCCTCCTCTCTCTCTCAGAAGGCTGGTACCCTGGACAGAGGTCTGGTGACCCAGGGTCTGTGGCACAGTATCCCCATCTCAGCGTCTTTTTCTGGTCACTCATGTAATCTGGAAAAGTCTCTTCTACTAAACACTGGTCCATATGTGCAGACAACTAGGTGCTCTGACTTCTAGCTAAATTAGAATCTTCTACTGGGAGGGATGGACTGGTGAAGCACAGCCTAAGAAACATTGTTGCAATTTCAGTCTGCCATAGACTTGTATAGAGTATGAACACAAGTCTATGGGAATGACTAAGCAGTTTTTTCAGACATAAACAAGTCTTCAGACGTAAATAACAGAGCCAAACCAGACAGTCAAAAGGTCAGTGTGTCTGTTTATTTGCCTCCAGAACACTAGAGCAAATGAACAGGTTATATTACAATGGACATATAAAATGCAGTTCAACAATACAAAGCAGTATAAGTGCACACAACAGCATAAATCATAGTGCCAGTTAACCTTTCAATGTGCAATAATGTAGGGAGTTGGTGGCTTTGCATAGTAGCAATAGAACAAATGTCCACAAACGTCCATACTCCAAAGTATCTTTGCTTTAGGCAGGGCACTACCTATGATGTACATCATGGCAATTCCTTTACTTAAAGGGGGTTGCACTTAAAGGAGCAGTCCAGTAAAATAGATACTTGTTCTGTTTGCTATTTTGCACAGGGTTCAATAGAGAGATGACCACACTTGTACAACACTCCAGCCAAGTTGATACATTGGGGGTCATTTATTAAGACCAGCGATTTATACGCCGGTCTTAATACCCCTGCGCTGCCGGCAGGCCTCTACAAAACTTTGGTGTTTGGTTTCGCCATCCATGACATGGTTTAAACTTTGTCACACCCCCTTTTTCTGCCACCTTGGAAAAGTGAGTGAGCGGGGAAAAGTAAAATACGCCAAAAAGTGGCGTATATATTTCTTCATAAATGACCCCCATTGTTGGAATTTTTTGCAACTCTCCACAGAGTTCTATAGAAGAGGTGACCACACTTGTGCAGCATTCCCCATGGCAAGATTGAAGCAGGCAGCTCTGATTCATTCATGTCATCTATAATACATAGCATGCACTTGTCTTCATTTTCCTCTTTTTCACACCTTATCGGCTCCGCTGTGCAATTATCTGATTATCATTTGTGTATTTACAGGAAACCACATTAATTATTTCTAGGTAAACACATTAGAAGGGTCATTTTTAATGCTAAGAATGCGTCCTGTGTGCTTAGCTAAGATTAATGGTCGTCTCCACCATACATAGAAAGCCGAATCCATGACAGAAATCCCAATGTTTATATGAGAGGAGACACATAGAAGATGAATGGCAGCAGCCGGTGCTTATACTGTCTGGAGATTGTGGGGGGTCCTCGAGCAGACGGTGGAGAGTTCTACTGTAATAAGGGAGTCTTAGAAGGATCACTTTATGACAGTTTACACCAAACGATCATTGGGAACGACCGTGGTTGGAAAGTTCAGCATTTGTTTAACCGGTAATGCCTTGAGGTGCTAGGTAATAAAGGAGGTGAACTGTAAGTGTCCCTCACTCACCCTCTTCTGAAGCAGAATGTTATAAGTTACACTGTATATTACTAGGTGGTATTGTGCTTCTCACTATCTGTATGTAATTCAGTGTATGTGTATGCTAAAGGTAGATGGAGATAGCATATGTAAGAAGCTGAATGCAGGAAGTGAGTCTGTGTGTGGCTGAGACCACATGGAGTGTCTGAGGAGCCTATACATATAAGACAGCAGACTGTAGGACGAGAGATGACTCTTAAAGGGGTTCTGCAGTTCTGTAAAACTGATGATCTATCCCCTGGATAGATCATCAGCATCTGATCGGCGGCAGTCCGACACCCGGGACCCCCGCCGATCAGCTGTTTGAGAAGGCAGCGGCGCTGCAGGAGCGCCGCGGCCTTCTCTGTGTTTACCGCAGGCCCAGTGACGTCACAACTAGTTTCACTGGCCTGGGCGGGGCTAAGCTCTGTTCACTTGAATGGCGGGGGTCCAGGGTGTCGGACCGCCGTCGATCAGATGCTGATGATCTATTCAGGAGATAAATCATCAGTTTTACAGAACTGCAGAACCCCTTTAAGAGAAACAGCAACAGAGTTAGATAGACAGGTCCCAGAGATAGAAGTCCTCATTGTGGTACTCTAAGGCTACTTTCACACTAGCCTTTACTACGGATCCGGCGGGTGAAGGGGTCCGCCGGATCCGTAGTGATAATACAAACTTGTGGATCCGCAATGAACGGATCCGGTTGTATTTTTAGCATCTTTTAAACGGATCTAACTATTAACTCCATTGAAAGTCAATGGAGGACGGATCCGTTTACTAGTGTGTCACACCAAACGGATCCGTCCCCATTGACTTGCATTGGGGGTCAATCCGGATCCATCTTGCGGAGAGCAAGACGGAAGACGGAACGGAATGCTTCTAGGAGCCTCCGTTCTCTTCAGTTCAGTTTTGTCCCCATTGACAATGAATGGGGACAAAATTGAAGCGTTTTATTCCGGTATTGAGCCCCTATGACGGATCTCAATAACGGAATTCCAAAACGCTAGTGTGAAAGTAGCCTAAAAGAGACATTGTCCCAAACAAAGACTGTGGACTTGATCTATACCAAAGGGACTGCAGTGTGCGAAGGTCATAGGTATGATTGGCGTGCAAGCTGGGGTTGCTCAAAGTGTGGCCCTGGGCATCACATATAGAGGCCGGTGCAACCCCACAAGTGACATCTGGTGGGGTATGCTGTGGTAGGGGATATTCTCTCTTAGACCCACAGCAGAAAGGATGGTTCAGGCAATAGCCGTCAGCCATCTTTAGAGCAACCTGATAATGACACCTCATCGGAGACTGTAAAAGAGTCCTGCTGTTCAAGAAACTCTGCCGACCAAGTGGGAGAAGAACGAGTAGACAATGTGACAATAACCACAAAGGAGGTTGTGCCTCACCTGTGAGAAACATAATTCTTCCTGCTTGGACAATGAAGCATCTGCGACATTGCAAAGAGAGTACATAAATCCTAAACACACAGCCTCTTATCTGCCCCAGCAAGTTATATTACATGGACTCACACAGGTATATATGTATACTCCTGTGTTCACTCCAGACTCCTCCGTTCTTTCCAGACCTCTCTTGCTCCTCCAAACCTCTCTATCTCCTCCAGATTCCTCTGTTCCCTCCAGATCTCTCTGTCTCCTCCAGACTCCTCTGTTCCCTCCAGATCTCTCTGTCGTCTCTAGATCTCCCTTTCCCCTCCAGACTATTCTTTCTCCTCCAGACCCCTCTGCCTCTGTCCCTTCCTGACCCCTCTGTTCCCTTCCAGACTCCTCTGTCTCCTCCAGACTCCTCTGTCCCCTCCAGATCTCTCTGTCTCCTCCAGACTCCTCTGTTCCCTCCAGATCTCTCTGTCGTCTCTAGATCTCCCTTTCCCCTCCAGACTATTCTTTCTCCTCCAGACCCCTCTGCCTCTGTCCCTTCCTGACCCCTCTGTTCCCTTCCAGACTCCTCTGTCTCCTCCAGACTCCTCTGTCCCCTCCAGATCTCTCTGTCGTTTCTAGATCTCCCTTTCCCCTCCAGACCATTCTTTCTCCTCCAGACCCCTCTGCCTCTGTCACCTGCAGACCCCTCTGTCCCTTCCAGGCTCCTCTTTTCCCTCCAGACACCTTTGCCCCCTCCAGGCCCCTCTGTCCCTTCTAGACTCTTCTGTCCCCTCCAGACCCCTCTAAAATTTTCTGTACCATCCCGACTTTACTGGCAGCAGTTCTTCTCTCCACCCACATCATATGTTCCCCATTCAACTGTCAATCACTCCAGCCAAAAAAAGACAACAATAATCTAATGTGTATGGGGGCCTTCAGAGTTGAACAACAACCAATCAGTCCGACATCATACACAGGGTCACAGGATGTTGTAACATTCCAAGATTCATGATTGCCATAGTGAGGACCGAACAAGCTCATATGGTGCCCAAAGTGCCCTACCACCAGAATGCACTGTACCATCCCGGATCCCTGAAGTTCACCATGATAGCTGTTGGATGGATAACTATTCAATATATTTAATTCATAAATCCCCCCTTCCCCACCCAACAACCTGAGCAGCCACCTATTTGCCTTGGGCAGAGGTGATCGATTGGTGGTACATTCACCATTGCTCGAGGACCTTTGGCTATTTAGTTTATGACTTCCTTAGCAGGGGCACAGGAATGCTCTAAATTCTTGTCTACTGGGGGGAGGGGGATCCTAGATCCGACTGTATATCATGGATATAACAAACAGAATGGTGGTCATCCAGAGAAGAAAACATATCGTTTCTAGACAACTTTCCTAAGAAAAGGGCAAGAGTCTAACCATAAGAAGAATAAATACATGTTTGGTCGGTGAGATCAGAACCCCATGCTGGTACCGCTCACCGCTCTCTGCCCCTTTCGAAGTTCTTCTTTGAATTTTTACATTGTAACATTCATGACTTTGCAGGAAACATTTCCCATGAGGACAACATCTGAATTCTGAGTTCTGTCCTATTAAATTATCATCATTCTCCACAAAGTTTCTTCCATGCATCTATCAGGAGACACATCTGCCCCCCTGATAACAGAACAGCTCGGTCTTCGCTTCCAGCTGATACTTACTGAAGTGATTGTAATCTTCTGAGACTCCTCCGCCGACCCCATGGGTTACGTAAGAACATTTCCGAGGGCAGATAAGGATGAGTAAATGAGGATCCACGGTAATTACAAGGACCTCTGAGGACAATTATCACTGGCTGCTTTATCTCTGATTTGCGCTGAAGATACAGTCCATTGCTTAAGGTATCTTTACACGAGGTGATACTCATCTGTACGAGTGAGCGACGAACGAGTCGTTCCTTGGTGTAGTGAACATCACCCTCAAGAGAAATCTACCGATTGTCGCTCTATCATTCATTGCTCGATAACCGGG
Source organism: Rhinella marina (assembly GCA_900303285.1). Classification (NCBI taxonomy): domain Eukaryota; kingdom Metazoa; phylum Chordata; class Amphibia; order Anura; family Bufonidae; genus Rhinella; species Rhinella marina. Next base: position 116,114 of record ONZH01027410.1, on the reverse strand, counting down.
CAGTTTCACTCAATTTAACGATAATTTACATGATAATCGGATCGAACTTTTAGATGAAGCAACTGGTCCCCTGGCTGGTACCAGGACCAACATTGTAGAATGCAGACCCAACCACCACCAGTCACTAAAGCCAGCCGTACATCTGCCATACATCAAGTTCCATTCCATTACCACGCGTTTCAAGCCTTTTGTTGTTCGATTCAGTTAAACTTATCAGTGGACAATCTTATGAGTGACTGACAGCCCTCCCAATATGTCTGTGTATACAGAGGTGTCTATGAATCACTGATAGGACTGCTCTTTGGAGTCTTAAAGGGGTTCTCCAGGAATTAAGAAAATGAAAATACTTAAATATTACTTTATTATAAATATATTCCCAAATACCTTTAATTAGTTATAATGGCTCGTTTTGTCTGAGGAGCAATCATTAGGAGAAACAAAATGGCTGCTGTCCTATTACTGCACACAGAACCTGTCCTAATCACACAGGAGGACAAGTTACTTCAGAACACTGAAGTAAAGAGCTGCCTCATCCTCCTCTCTGCAATTTTAAAACTGGGACCTGAAGTCAGTTTCAGTATCTAGGTACTGAAGCCGACTTCGGATGCCAGTTTTAAATAGTTTTCAAGTTGAATAATAGATGTCCAAAGTTATTCAGCAAAGTCTTGCACGACTTCGGGGATAATCACCTCGGCAGGGCCCATACATTTGAAAACTGTACGGAGACATCTCCTTACAGGATTCAAACAAAGTTTTGACTGAAGCGACTTCGCTCAACACTAATCATAATCCCTGATGAGCAGAGCAGAGAGGAGGATGAGGCAGCTCTTTACCTCAATGCTGTGAAGTAACTTGTCCTCCTGTGTGATTAGGACAGGTTCTGGGTGTACTGATAGGATGGCGGCCATTTTATTTCTCATAATGATTGGCATGTCTTTTGGGGAATGGTCACTGCCTGGAGGTCCATGTGAAGTGCTCACTGTCTGGAGGTCCATGTGAAGTGCTCACTGTCTGGAGGTGCATGTGAAGTGCTCACGGTCTGGAGGTCCATGTGAAGTGGTCACTGTCTCGAGGTCCAGGTGAAGTGGTCACTGTCTGGAGGTCCATGTGAAATGGTCACAGTCTGGAGGTCCATGTGAAGTGCTCATTGTCTGGAGGTCCATGTGAAGTGCTCACTGTCTGGAGGTCCATGTGAAGTGGTCACTGTCTGGAGGTCCAAGTGAAGTGGTCACTGTCTGGAGGTCCATGTGAAGTGGTCACTGTCTGGAGGTCCATGTGAAGTGGTCACTGTTTGGAGGTCCAAGTGAAGTGGTCACTGTCTGGAGGTCCATGTGAAGTGGTCACTGTTTGGAGGTCCAAGTGAAGTGGTCACTGTCTGGAGGTCCATGTGAAGTGGTCACTGTCTGGAGGTCCATGTGAAGTGGTCACTGTTTGGAGTTACATGTGAAGTGGTCACTGTCTGGAGGTCCATGTGAAGTGGTCACTGTTTGGAGTTACATGTGAAGTGGTCACTGTCTGGAGGTCCAAGTGAAGTGGTCACTGTCTGGAGGTCCAAGTGAAGTGGTCACTGTCTGGAGGCCCATGTGAAGTGGTCACTGTTTGGAGGTCAAGTGAAGTGGTCACTGTCTGGAGGTCCATGTGAAGTGGTCACTGTCTGGAGGTCCATGTGAAGTGGTCACTGTTTGGAGTTATATGTGAAGTGCTCACTGTCTGGAGGTCCAAGTGAAGTGGTCACTGTTTGGAGTTACATGTGAAGTGGTCACTGTCTGGAGGTCCATGTGAAGTGATCACTGTTTGGAGGTCCAAGTGAAGTGGTCACTGTCTGGAGGTTCATGTGAAGTGGTCACTTTCTAGAGGTCCATGTGAAGTTGGTCACTGTCTGGCGGTCCATGTGAAGTGGTCACTGTCTGGAGGTCCATGTGAAGTGGTCACTGTTTGGAGTTACATGTGAAGTGGTCACTGTCTGGAGGTCCAAGTGAAGTGGTCACTGTCTGGAGGTCCATGTGAAGTTGTCACTGTCTAGAGGTCCATGTGAAGTGGTCACTGTTTGGAGTTACATGTGAAATGGTCACTGTCCGGAGGTCCATGTGAAGTGGTCACTGTCTGGAGGTCCAAGAGAAGTGGTCACTGTTTGGAGTTACATGTGAAGTGGTCACTGTCTGGAGGTCCAAGTGAAGTGGTCACAGTCTGGAGGTCCATGTGAAGTGGTCATAGTCTGGAGGTCCATGTGAAGTGGTCACTGTCCAGAGGTCCATGTGAAGTGGTCACTGTCCAGAGGTCCATGTGAAGTGGTCACTGTCTGGAGGTCTATGTGAAGTGCTCACTGTTTGGAGGTCCATGTGAAGTGCTCACTGTCTGGAGGTCCATGTGAAGTGTTCACTGTCTGGAGGTCCAAGTGAAGTGGTCACTGTCTGTAGGTCCATGTGAAGTGGTCACTGTCTGGAGGTCCAAGCGAAGTGGTCACTGTCTGGAGGTCCAAGTGAAGTGGTCACTGTCTGGAGGTCCATGTTAAGTGGTCACTGTCTGGAGGTCCATGTTAAGTGGTCACTGTCTGGAGGTCCAAGTGAAGTGCCCACAGTCTGGAGGTCAATGTGAAGTAAACAATGACCTGAAAGTTATAGCCTTATATTCTAGAGACAATTAAAGATGACCTGTCACCAATCCAAAAAGTAAGGAATTTATATATTCTAGTTGGTCATGCTTCCCTGAGCACGGCATACTTTCACTTATAAATAAGTGTCCCCACCCACCTCGTTGTGCAGATTTCTGACACCACATATGTCAATATGAAGTGAGAGGCCTCTTATCTGCGGCCGTGTCTCACTCCAGTCCTGCGGATAGCTCATCAATAGTAAAGTCTTGGAAAACCATTTAACACTAAGAGCTGGAATCCATTGCCATAAATGATGGGAGTACGGTATCAAGAGATTATTGGCTCATTAGATGAAATGTATCAAAGCACGTGCAGAGGAAAACTTATGATCTAGAGGAGAAAGGTCCCTGTCCATAAGAGCTTACACTCTACAGGAGAGAGGACCATGACCATAAGAGCTTACACTGTACAGGAGAGAGGACTCTGCCCATAAGAGCTTACACTGTACAGGAGGGAAGTCCATGACCATAAGAGCTTACACTCTACAGGAGAGAGGGCCATGACCATAAGAGCTTACACTCTACAGGAGAGAGGACTCTGCCCATAAGAGCTTACACTCTACAGGAGAGAGGACCCTTCCCATAAGAGCTTACACTCTACAGGAGAGAGATCCCTGTACATAAGAGCTTACACTCTACAGGAGAGAGGTCCCTGCCCATACAGCTTACACTCTACAGGAGAGAACATAAGAGACCCTTGCCCATAAGAGCTTACACTCTAAGAAGCCCATAAGAGACACTCTACAGGAGAGAGGTCCCTGCACATAAGAGCTTACACTCTACAGAGAGAGGTCCCTGCCATAAGAGCTTACACCCTTGCCCATAAGAGCTTACACTCTACAGAGAGAGGTCCCTGAGAGACTCCTTCCCATAAGAGCTTACACTCTACAGGAGAGAGAGCTTACACCTAGAGATGCCCATAAGAGCTTACACTCTACAGGAGAGAGGACCCTGCCCATAAGAGCTTACACTCTACAGGAGAGAGTCCCTGCCATAAGGCTTACACCCTGCCCCATAAGAGCTTACACTCTACAGGAGAGAGGTACACCTGTCCATAAGAGCTTACACTCTTACAGGAGAGAGGTCCAGCCCATAAGAGCTTACACTCTACAGCCATAAGAGAGAAGGTCCCTGCCCATAAGAGGCTGCCCATAAGAGCTTACACTCTACAGGAGAAGAGGCCCCTGCACATAAGAGCTTACACTCTACAGGAGAGAGGTTCCTGCCCATAAGAGCTTACACTCTACAGGAGAGAGGACCCTGCCCATAAGAGCTTACACTCTACAGGAGAGAGGTCCCTGCCCATAAGAGCTTACACTCTACAGGAGAGAGGTCCCTGTACATAAGAGCTTACACTCTACAGGAGGGAGTTCCTTGCCCATAAGAGCTTACACTCTACATAATAGATGACCATATCAGCTAATGGTTAATTACAACCATATTGGGTCATGTCCGTTCACACATCCGTGGTGGTGATCCTGGGCGTGGTCTGGTCACAGTTTGTCACTTTGCTCTACATATCACTGGTGTTTGCCCTTGACACACAGGAATCCGTCTCCGTTACATTCCTCTGTCCGGGGGTTTCGTTGCCAGGTAACTTTACTGCGGGAAAGAAGGCAACACTTTTATATGGTGTTTTAAGTATGGTTTATGGCCTCCCTGAAGGTTCCTCACATAAGGACCATCACAAGGCTCCATGTGTTATAAGGACGGGTCCCTGATACTGGGATTAATAACTGGAACCATCTGCTCGCTGTATACAACTTGGTATTTTCATTAAAGTGTCACCTGTCACCCAACGGCCACATTTCCCACTCTTCTTTCCTTGGAAGGTCATTATAGAGAATTACAAAAGGATGTATATGTATTAAGAATCCGCGGGGGGCTGATATTCAAAGTTTTATGAGATCAGCCATAACATTAAAACCTCCTGTCTAATATAGTGTAGATACCTAACATCGAGGTCTGGGCTCAACAAGACCTATGAGGAGTCCTGTCGTATCAGATCCTGCAAGTTGCTTGGTGCGGCCTCCACGGATTGGATTTATCATGTTCCTCATTCCTGGACAGTTTTTGCGGTGAAAATATCCTAACTGTCCGGGGGTCCATGTGAAGTGGTCACTGTCCTGTCTGGAGGTCCATGTGAAGTGGTCACTGTCCAGAGGTCCATGTGAAGTGGTCACTGTCTGGAGGTCCATGTGAAGTGTCACTGTTGTGGTCCATGTGTCAAAAGTGGTCACTCATGGTGTCCATGTGAAGTGGTTGTGTCTGGAGCGTGTCCATGTGAAGTGGTCACTGGTCTGGAGGTCCATGTGTGAAGTGGTCACTGTCCCTGGAGGTCCATGTAATGTGAAATGGTCACTGTCTGGAGGTCCATGTGAAGTGGTCCACTGTCTGTCCGGGGTCCATGTGAAGTGGTCACTGTCTGGAGGTCCATGTGAAGTGGTCACTGTCCGGGGTCCATGTGAAGGGGTCAGAGGTCCATGTGAAGTGGTCACTGTCCTGGAGGTCCATGTGAAGTGTCACTGTCCTGGAGGTCCATGTGAAGTGTGTCACTGTCCTGGAGGTCCAGTGGTCATGTGAAGTGGTCACTGTCTGGAGGTCCATGTGATATTGCATGGATCACTGTCTGGAGGTCCATGTGAAGTGATCACTGTCTGGAGGTCCATGTGAAGTGATCACTGTCTGGAGGTCCATGTGAGTGGTAACTGTCCGGGGGTCCATGTGAAGTGGTCACTGTCTGGAGGTCCATGTGAATTGATCACTGTCTGGAGGTCCATGTGAAGTGATCACTGTCTGGAGGTCCATGTGAAGTGATCACTGTCTGGAGGTCCATGTGAAGTGATCACTGTCTGGAGGTCCATGTGAAGTGGTCACTGTCCGGAGGTCCATGTGAAGTGGTCACTGTCCGGAGGTCCATGTGAAGTGGTCACTGTCCGGAGGTCCATGTGAAGTGGTCACTGTCCGGAGGTCCATGTGAAGTGGTCACTGTCTGGAGGTCTATGTGGAGTGGTCACTGTCTGGAGGTCTATGTGGAGTGGTCACTGTCTAGATGCTGTCCACATGATGTAATGTGATTCATCAGACCAGGCCTCCTACTTCCCATAGTCATTCCCATGTTATCCCCAGGTAGGTGATGCACTTTACTGTCTACTTGATATAACATGATTCATCAGAGCAGACAGCCTTCTTCCCATAGTGCACCTGGTGCCATCTGAGCCCTGTCTTTACCCAACACACATCAATAAACCTTGGGACGTTAACATGACATCATTATGCCACTTTCACACCAAAGAGCGGCATAATTCATCCTGAACCAGGACTGGTGGGCTGACATAGGGGCTTTGGTCCTGATAAAAAAATTCTAAGGAATAGTAAAGGAGAGGCTCCTGCTTCATCCACTAGTCCCACAGCTAGACACAGATCAGTGAGGAGGAGGAGGGGGGACATGACTGATCTCCCAGGACAGAGATTTCTATAATTCACAGTTTTCATTGTAAAAGGAGACAAAACAGTATAAAAAGGAAAGTAGAAGATGAAGGGAGAAATTGTTGGGGGATGGGTTCGTTTTAATTTCCTTGGTTCAGAGTTCCTTTAATTCAGTCATTGCAGTGTATAAAATGTGTGACGTGGCATCAAAATACTGATAAAGTAGAGAGCAGGGTGCAGCTGGGGCACGCCCAAAACTTCCTGAGTCAGGAACTGGTCAGAGGAAAGTCCATGTAAGGAAGTGAAGTGCAGCCACGAGACGTCGTCCTGCTCCGGATCACTGCACCTTCCTCCAATAAGCAGAATACACTCGTTATCAACATCAATAGGAAACAATAAGGAGGCGAGATTGTAATGGACGCAGATGACATCATCAGAATTGCTGCAGCCGCACAGTACAAACATCAATGAGGCAGCAAAAGTAGCACAGGCATCCATAATATCTGTATCACAGAGCAGCCACAGTGCCCTCATAAAACACGGCTAGGATAAATTCCCCCCAGTGTTTCCATTGCTCAACATTTTTAAGAGCTCTGCTTGCTGTCAGTAAATGAGAACTCTTATTTCTAGTCAGAGTCAGTAATCCTGCACATAGCTTCTCCTGCTCTCAGCTGAGAAGTGGAGACAATTGCAACCAGTCTAGACAATGCTCTGTGAGCTAAACAGCCCGGACTCCAGACGGATACATTGTAACAAACTAGTACAGTTGTATCCAGTCTAGACAATGCTCTGTGAGCTAAACAGCCCGGACTCCAGACTGATACATTGTAACAAACTAGTACAGTTGTATCCAGTCTAGACAATGCTCTGTGAGCTAAACAGCCCGGACTCCAGACTGATACATTGTAACAAACTAGTACAGTTGTATCCAGTCTAGACAATGCTCTGTGAGCTAAACAGCCCGGACTCCAGACGGATACATTGTAACAAACTAGTACAGTTGTATCCAGTCTAGACAATGCTCTGTGAGCTAAACGGCCCGGACTCCAGACTGATACATTGTAACAAACTAGCACAGTTGTATCCAGTCTAGACAATGCTCTGTGAGCTAAACAGCCCGGACTCCAGACTGATACACTTGTAACCAACTAGCACAGTTTGTATCCAGTAACATGCTCTGTAGCTAAACAGCCCGGACTCCAGACGGATACATTGTAACAAACTAGTACAGTTGTATTCAGTCTAGACAATGCTCTGTGAGCTAAACAGCCCAGACTCCAGACTGATACATTGTAACAAACTAGTACAGTTGTATCCAGTCTAGACAATGCTCTGTGAGCTAAACAGCCCGGACTCCAGACTGATACATTGTAACAAACCAGCACAGTTGTATCCAGTCTAGACAATGCTCTGTGAGCTAAACAGCCCAGACTCCAGACTGATACATTGTAACAAACTAGTACAGTTGTATCCAGTCTAGACAATGCTCTGTGAGCTAAACAGCCCGGACTCCAGACTGATACATTGTAACAAACCAGCACAGTTGTATCCAGTCTAGACAATGCTCTGTGAGCTAAACAGCCCGGACTCCAGACTGATACATTGTAACGAATTAGCAGAGTTGTATCCAGTCTAGACAATGCTATAAATATAATGTCCTACTCTCTTCCGTATTACGGACAAGGATAGGACTGTTCTATTATGGGCCAGACGTTCCGTTCTACAAAAGGCATAAGGAACACGGACAGAATCTGTTTTTTGCGGATCCACAATTTGCAGACGGCAAATACGGCTATGGCCGTGTGCTTGAGCTCAAACGGGATAAGAACCTGGAGGTTATGTGCTCTGTGAATACTGGGGGGTGGACACTGCGTGAGCTGATGATTGCTAACACATGAAAGGTGATTCCAAGACTATCCTGCATCACGTATGATCTTCTCCCTCATCTCGTGGCCCATTTTACTCCCTTCACATGAAACGTGGCGCCCGTTCCTGGTGAGAAAGGTAACCATTCAGTATAAACAAGCAATAGGACGACTTGTGGACTAAAGGCTACAACATTTCCATGGAGACAAGTGGAAATCTCTGAATAACAGAATTGTGGTTCTCCAAGAGTTTCCCACCAGAAGTGAGGTTCTTAGGTGTCGCCTACACTCTTCTAATCTATGGGAGATGCAGAAACAGTTGGGTGCTCTCGCTTTGCCGTTTCCATCATGTCCCTCAGACTTTCCCAATCATCACTCGTCCTCTCTTCCCTACGGCCATGGGAGTACAGGAGCAATGTATAAATATTAGGTTCTCCCTTCACTAATCTAGACCACCGGGAATGTTATCATAAGCCCCTTCACGACCTTACACCACCAGGGATAAAACCATAAATCCATCATTATTCTAGACCACCAGGAATACAGCCATTAAATCCATTGCTACCTTATAACACCAGGGATGTTATCATTAACCCTATCACTGCCCTAGACCACCAGGGATACACTGTTAGTATAGACCAGAAGGAATACAGTCATTAAATCCTTTACTACCCTAGGCCACCAGGGATGTTATCATTACCCTATCACCACTAGGGAGACACTATTAGTATAGACCACAAGGAATGCAGCCATTAAATCCTTTGCTACAGTATACCACCATTAACCCTTTCACTGCCCTAGACCACAAGGGATACTCTATTAGTATAGATCACAAGGAATACAGTAATTAAATACTTTACTACCCTAGACCACCAGGGATGTAATAATTAACCCCTTCACTACACAATACCACCAGAGATACTACCATAAAGCCTTCATTATTCTAGGCCACCAGAAATACAGCCATTACATCTGTTACTATCCTAGACCTGCAGGGATGTTATCATTAACCTCCTCACTACCCTGGACCACTGGCCCTTAATTTTTCTGGACCACCAGGGATGTTATCTGAAACCCTTAATCACCCAAGATACAACCATTAAGACTTTCATTATTCTAAACCACCAGTCATACAGCCATTAAATCTGTTACTATTCTAGACCACCAAGAATGTTATCAATAACCCCTTTACTACCCTAGACCACCAGGGATACAACCATTAATCCCTGTATTAGTCTAGAACACCAGGGAAATAGTCATTAAATCCTTTACTCCCCTAGACCACCAGGGATCTTATCATTATTCTAGACCACCAGGATTACAGCCATTAAATCCATTGCTACCACCAGGGATGTTATCATTAACCCTATCACTGACCTAGACCACCAGGGATACACTAGACCACAAGGAATACAATCATTATGATTTTTTAAAGCGCTGTGGAATATGGTGGTGCTATATAAATAAATATTATTATTATTATTATTAAATTCTTTACTATCCTAGACCACCAGGGGTGTTATTATTAACTCTTTTACTACACTAGACCACCAGGCCACTAATCTATTCATTATCCTAGACCACCAGAGATACAACCGTTAAGATCTTCATTATTCTAAACCACCAGTAATACAGCCATTAAATCTGCTGCTACCATAGACCACCAGAAGTGTTACCAATAACCCCATTACTACCCTATAGCACCAAGGATGCAACCATTAAGCCGCTTATTAGTCTAGAACACCAGGAAAACAATCATTAAATCCTTTACTATCCTAGACCACCAGGGATGTTATTATTAACCCTTTTACTACACTAGACCACCAGGCTATTAAACTACTCACTATCCTAAAGCACCAGAGATACATCCATTATCCCATTCACTATTCTAGATCACCAGGTATACAACCATTAATCCCTTTCACTAACCTAGACCACCAGAGATGTTACTATCAACCCCTCTAACTGCTCTAGAGAAGCAGAGATATTGGTTTCAACCCCTCATTTTGCTGTTATGGTTTTGCTGTGACGGAAAACTCTGCAAACGTCTGATTTACCTAAATATAAAAGAGGAAGAAGCGATGTAATGAATGGACGCGCTGCATGTGGCAACAAGGAAACGCCAGAAACCGCTTATCTGAGAATCGCAGCACCAGCAGTTCTCATTTTATTTTTAACCTGTTTTTAACCTTAGTTTTTTCCTCTTACCACATTCCAGGAACCAGAAGCTTTCACTCTTTTTTTTTTTCTTAGTTATAATGTATTGGAGTACTAACATATTCAATACATTAAAGCCTATGCAGGTAAGATGGACCGGCAGCTGAACACAGGCCCCCGGGGACTGTCAGAAGACCACCCCTGACACCCTGATACTGGGGATACCTCATGGGCAGATTCCATCGCTGGGGCAGATTATCCTTTATCCTTAAAGGGGTTGTCTCTCACTTCAGCAAATGGCATTTATCATGTAGAGGAAGTTAATACAAGTCACTTACTAATGTATTGTGATTGTCCATATTGCTTCCTTTGCTGGCTGGATTCATTTTTCCATCACATTATACACTGCTCGTTTCCATGGTTACAGACTACCCTGCAATCCATCAGTGTTGGTCGTGCTTACACAATATAAGACAAAGCATCAGCCTCTGTGCGCTCCCATGGTCCCGGCCACCAGAGAGGCTGACACTTTTTCCTGTAGTGTGCAAGCACGGCCACCGCGGATGGATTGCAGAGTGGTCGTAACCATGGAAACGAGCAGTGTATTATGTGATGGAAAAATGAATCCAGTCAGAAAAGGAAGCAATATGGATAATCACAATACATCAGTAAGTGGCTTGTTTTAACTTTCTCCAGATGATAAATGCCACTTACTGAAGTGAGACGACCCCTTTAAGGTCACATTATTGGCAGCTGTCTCATTGGTATCTACATACAAATCACAAAGCAAATATAGATGTTATCTGCAGGAGCCTCAGGAAATATCAGAGGACACCAGCGCTTCTTCTCGAGATTTCTAATCTGCCCGACTTCCTATCGGCCCTCCCCGGCCCTGGAATCCTTCCTTACTCTTCCTATGAAAAGTCACAATAGAGAAGTGAGATGTTATGATTTGAAAGGGTCACCACACCTTGTGATGTCACCTCTCACATCAGGCCACCATCATCGACATATGGACTGGAGCCCTACAGGGGACACTAAACCCCATGTCCCTGACAACCTCCAATGACATCATCAGTGGGGCTGTCCCCAAGGTTGTGACTTGTGTCTGCTTGATGTCACACAGTCTGGCCACTGTAGGTCCCAGAGGTGCTCCTTGTAGTGTAACCTGTGACATCACCACCCATTCTGGGGCATCAAGGAGAAAACGTCAGGCAATGTCACTGACATCGTCAACACCTTGGCGACATCATCATCCGCCTGACATCACCACATGCACTAGTGCTCTATAGAGGTTAGAGATAGTCCTGACAACATGTCCTGATGATGTCATCAGTCATGACACCACCAAAACAGTGACGTTATCCCTCAATATTTTAACCACAGCATTTTCACCTTTCACAGCTTCAATACTGGTCACTCTAGCTGTCACTGACATCAGTGCTCTTGTGACATCATCAGTGACCACGCCTCCGCCTGTAGGGGACACGTCAGGTAGCGGCACTGGTCCCCATGACATCACACTCATGGTATTGTTACACATGTCCACGAGGCCTCCCTCCTATAAGAGACAGTAGCGGAGAATTACAGTATACAGACACCTATACTGTATATGTATGTGGCTCACCACCGCCATTAATTTTAATTTTTACCCCATTTGCATGTTTATGATGTAAAGCCAAATTCACACACAAGACCCCAAGGTCTCCCCATCTAGAGGCCTACACCAACCTTCAGGACTGTCCACACCAGGGACCAAATATAAACCTCTGCTTTTTTGGGAACTTTATTATACAATATATGGTGGTATTATTTAGGTAAAAAAGGACACAACATGGCGGCATTATATGGCAGTACTACATGGGCACGGTGTGGTGATATTGAGCAGCGTATTGTGCCAGTACCTGGGTACTATACACTGATAGTATTTATGGTGGCGCTATATGGCAGTATTATTTGGGCACGGTGTGGTTGTATTATCTGGACAGTTTGTGGCACTATTATTTATTCCGTATCCTCTTTTGAAAAGTGCACTTTTATTTGAGCAGTATATTGTGCAAATGCTTGAGGACTATACATATTAATTATGATGGCATTATCTGGGCATTATATTGCAGTAATACTTGGGCACACTGCGGTAGTATTATCTGATATTATTTACAACTACACTATATGGCAGTATTATTTGGACACGGTGTGGTGGTATTATCTGGACAGTTTGTGGCACTATTATTTGCTTGGCAACTATACATATTAATTATGATGGCATTATCTGGGCATTATATTGCAGTAATATATGGGCACACTGCGGTAGTATTATCTGATATTATTTACGGCGGCACTATATGGCAGTATATTTGGACACGGTGTGGTGGTATTATTTGGACATTTTATAGCATTATTATTTAAGCAGTATATTGTGTTTCTATATTATTATCTATGGCGGCATTATCTCCGAGCACTGTTTGGTAGCACTGTATAATGGTGTCACCTGGAATTGTTTGTGCACTATATACCATGTGTTACCTTTTACTCCTTCTACATCCTGTTTGGTCACCTATGCTCCTTTTTTCCACCACGCTGGGGGTTGTAATCCCGCTTCCCCATCGTTTAGTTTCCTGTTGCACCTTTTCCATTGCTCTAGAAATAATAATAATGAATTTTTCTACACCAGATAATAATGTGGGACCGCGGCCGAGCTCCAGCCATCCGTATATACTGTATATACACACCGCGTGCTTACCACCTCATAGTGGAGGCGGCTGTGAGTCCAGAAATGCTCCATAAAGCCTCATTCACACGTACGTCAGTGTTTCACGGACGTGTGCTGTACATGTTCTCCACGGACAGCACACGTCCCCATTCATTTGAATGTGTGTGTTCAGACATCAGTGTTTTCAGCACAGATGCATTATAGCCTATGGGTCAGTGAAAACCACGGATGCAACACGAATGTCATCCGTGTTGCATCCGTGTTTCCCGGATCATTAGGAAGAGATGCTTTGAAAATTATTTTTCAGCTGAGTCAGTGTCAGTGAAATACGGATGGCAAAACACGGACCTAACATGGATCCTTCACGGACAGCTTCACGGATCTGAGCACGGACACTGACGTGTGAATGAGGCTTAAGGCTGTTTCTCTGGTGGTTTTGTTGCACTTTTTAGTTGTGTTTTTGGCCCCTGTGGTCTCTGGTCTCAGTAAAAATGCCAGCTCTGGATGTTAGCTGAAGGTCTATGGGAAATGCAGGACACACCAGAACTTTGTTGGGTGCCGCTGTGTCCATACAGTAGTTTAGAAAAAAACACCATAAAAACCGTATTGGCAAAAAAACAGCTTGTGCGCCCTGCATTTCATATTTCACATAGACCTGGTGTTTTTGTTTCCAGCAAATATGCACAAAAAACACATGCAAAAAACGCCACAAAGTGCCAAAAACCCTACAAAAATGCATGTGCTAAAAAAAAAAAAAGGCAGACAAATACCAAAAAGAGTGCCGAAAAACACCACAAAAAGCGAAAAAGTGCTGACAATGGCAATAAAAATGCAAAAGCACTGAAAAATGCCACTTAAAGGGGTTATCCCATGACTAATGTAAAAAATTAAAATCACACATCATACAGTACATGAAAACCTCTTTCTAACAAAGCTAGAACCAGCCCTGTACCTCACATGGATCCAGAGATCTCCACATTCATTGCTCTGCTAGATTTATATCAAGCTGACAGCTCAAGGGGAGTGTCTTCTCTGCTGCAGCTAAGGGGGCATGTCTATCACAGATCAGGGGGCGTGTCTCAGCTCTTCCTATCACAACTCAGGAGGCGTGTCTCAGCTCTTCCTATCACAGCTCAGGAGGCAGTTGAAAGATGAAACTGAGCATGTGCGGCCTTCTCAGTGAGCAGGTCAAAGAAATAAGAAAAAAGCAAACAGCAGGTGGCGCTATACAGATACATTTTATTGAATAACTCGAAAAAAAAGCAAAATCAAAAAAAGCGAGTGCTGAAAAATGGAATCACTGCTCATGAACACAAACGTATTTTCTTTCCGTGTCCGTTTTTATTTCAATGGGTCCGCAAAAAAAATGGAAGGTACTCCGTGTGCATTCCGTTTCCGTATGTCCGTATTTCTGTTCCGCAAAAAAATAGAACATGTCCTATTATTGTCTGCATTACAGACAAGGACAGGACTGTTCTATTAGGGGCCGACTGTTCCGTTCCGTAAAATACGGAACGCACACGGACGTCATCAGTATTTTTTGCGGACAGGCGGTCGTGCGCATGAGGCCTAAGGAGAACATTGAGAAAATTGATCTCAGGGTTTTCCTAATATTTATTTTTTATTTTAACGATTCGATTTTAATTGAAAGCGCATTTGAATTTACTTTCTTCTGTGATCCTCCCCAAGTGCTGAAAAATGGTGGATAAAAAAGTGCAAAAAAAAAACAAAACCATAAACATTCCAAGTGTAAAAAAAAACCCTACATATGAATTCAGCCTTAGAAAGATTACAGCGCAACATGCCATGACCCTTGTATGGCTCTGGATGAAATTGGAGGCACCATAGAAGTCTATGGAAGCTGTGAAAGTATTTTAAGGAACAAAAAAAGTAAAAATAAATAAATGAATAAAATAGATTATTGCCAAAGTGTGACCTTTAGGGCTCAAGCACACAACCGTTGTCAGCCGGTGGTCATATTGCGGCGGATCTGCAATATACGGGTACCGGTCATTTTTCGCACCGCATCACGACACATTCGATAGAACGGATACGGAGCGCTTCCATTGTTTTCTGTCTCGCTAGACCCTGTTCACATCTGTGCCATAACGCTGTGACAGATCTGGATGAAACCGCCGCCTGTTGATGGCGTCCATTGGGTTCCACCTAATTGTGCCATTTCGCATAGAAAACCGGTGCTGGTTGTATCTATGGCGGAGCTGTTCATAGTCATTCAATATACAGGGTGGGCTGTTTCTATGGATACAACTAAATAAAATGGGAATGGTTGGTATTAACTTCCTGTTTGTGGCACATTAGTATATGGGAGGGGGGAAACTTTTCAAGATGGGTGGTGTCCATGGCGGCCATTTTCAAAGTCGGCCATTTTGGATCCAACTTTAGTTTTTTTCAATGGGAAGAGGGTCATGTGACACATCAAACTTATTGAGAATTTCACAAGAAAAAGAGGGGAAACACATCATCATGTAGCAGTTGAATGGCCCCCAAGGTCTCCCGATCTGACCCCCTTAGACTGTTATCTTTGGGGTCGTCTGAAGGCAATTGTCTATGCTGTGAAGATACGAGATGTGCAGATACTGGAAGCCTGTGCTAGCATTTCTTCTGTGGTGTTGCTATCAGTGTGTGAAGAGTGGGAGAAGAGGGCTGCATTGACAATCCAACACAATGGGCAGCACTTTGAACACATTTTATAAGTGGTCAGAAACTTGTAAATAACTCATGAAAGAACAAAGTTACGTTAAAACCAAACACACCATTGTTTTTCCTGTGAAATTCTCAATAAATTTGATGTGTCACATGACCCTCTTCCAATTGAAAAAACTAAAGTTGGATCCAAAATGGCCGACTTCAAAATGGCCGCCATGGTCACCGCCCATCTTGAAAAGTTTCCCCCCTCCCATATACTAATGTGCCACAGACAGGAAGTTAATATCACCAACCATTCCCATTTTATTTAGGTGTATCCATAGAAATGGCCCGCCCTGTACAATGATAAAAATGAGGCTGCTTTCAGGAGCTGCTTGACATCACCTGGTTCCACCTGCACCCAGAGGTCCTAGTGCCTCCAGCCCATGTTCTGCTTGGTGGTTTAAACAGGGGCGTGAGGCCAGACTACGCCTCCTTGTGCCTCCGTTTTCATAACTGTGGTCGCACTCCGTCTGTCCGCTCCGCAGCAGATGTACATTTACATTCATGACTTGAATGGTCCTTTTATATCTTCCTTTCTATATCCGATACGCCCATGTCACCGCCGTATGTATTTTTATCCCTGCAATGGGGTCATGCAAGGCGCGGAGACTTCCTGTCAAATGATTTGTATTCACTATGGCAGCTGGATGGGCTCAGTCCGGGCCCCCCGGGCTCCTGGTGTAGGAGGTGGTGAATGTGAATGATGGGGGTGATGAACGCCAGGTGACCTGTGTGCGGTACACATCATGGACACGTATGGGCTATCACCCTTACATTGTGTCTAATGTTATATCCTGATATCTCTGGACATTGACCTAAAATCGACCTCTGGCTGCAGCAAAACTACAACTCCCAGCATACACTTGAAATAGAGAGGATGAGTGTTCATTACGATTACATATGCTACATACCAGATTAGTAGTTTGCAGTCTGTATGTGGTTTAGCCTGTGATTCGAATCATGCTGCGATTTCCCGATTTCCTGCTGCGCTAAAGGGGGATAGAGCTTCTGCACTCGCTATCTCGACTCGAAAAATTGCAAGGCCTCGTGCCCTCGGCGGTGTTATTTCCACCACAGCAATCCTACCGACCTGTAGGTCGTCAGTGTGCTACTGCGCAGGGCACGTGCATGTGATAATGGCGTGAGGATTTGGATGCAACAAATTCATAAATTTATATGGTGGGGGTCCAACTTTCCAGGACCACCACCCGTCCCTACTATTAATGAGACTGAGCTGCAGTACCAGGCACAGCCACACTCACACACACGGCGCTGTGCATTCTGCCGATCGGCGGTGCTTTGTGGAGACAGATTGCCACAGATCAATATTTGTGTCCAGGAAAATGCATCAAGCAATGAATAGTAATTCACCTCCATAGAAGCATCTAAGAACAATACTGTTCATGGAGACGCCTCAGTTCTGGACTTTCCATGGCAGGTGCCGCTCTTCTCCACTATCGGGGGCGTCACTTCTAGAACAATGTTTTCTGCTCAGTGTTTCCGCTTTTGATAAAAGGATCCACATTTTTTTTTCCATCAATTTCCCAAATGATTCAGTTTCACTGTTTCCCCACATCTGTTTCCTGAGATCGTCCACGTGATACTGGTATGTGCCCCCGACCACGGAGGAAAGACACAGGGAACGTGGTCAGGTCAACACCAGGGAAAGACGGAAACCAGATAGATAGATAGATAGATAGATAGATAGATAGATAGACATAGATAGATAGATAGATAGATAGATAGATAGATAGATAGATCAGTAGATAGATAGATAGATAGATAGATAGATAGATAGATAGATAGATAGATAGATAGATAGATAGATAGATAGATAGATAGATAGATAGATAGATAGATAGATAGATAGATAGATAGATAATAGATAGATAGATAGATAGATAGATAGATAGATAGATAGATAGATAGATAGATAGATAGATAGATAGATAGATAGATAGATAGATAGATAGATAGATAGATAGATAGATAGATAGATAGATAGATAGATAGATAGATAATAGATAGATAGATAGATAGATAGATAGATAGATAGATAGATAGATAGATAGAGATAGATAGATAGATAATAGATAGATAGATTAGATAGATAGATAGATATGAGATAGATGATAGATGTGGGCCCACTCTTCCCTGTGTCTCCTTTTCCTAATTTCCTTTAAATAACCAGTGAGCCCCCTTCCTTGTCAGGAAATTATGGGTTAATGGGAAGGGGGTGTCCTGGGTTCAGGATATTCTTTACAAAGAGCGTCTCTCACTCTGGAGGACCCGGCCTGTCCATATCCTGATCTCAGTGAGAACTGTGTAGTACCCCATGTCCCCTGCGGGGGCGCTGCAGGGAGATTGAGCACTTTCACCAGGTTCTAGCACAGATTCCAGGTGGTCGCTGGGGTCCATCACCCGGATACGAGGCGATCAGCTTATCTTCAGAGGAGCCCGCCTGTAATAACGTCCTGGCACTCTTCTCAGAGCAGGGAGAGATGCTGTGACCCTTGTCTGAGGTGAACTCTTCCTTGGAAGCTGCTTTACTTTGCTATTTCAGTCTCCTCCAATCAGACATGTTACTTACAGGAGAGTTGAGTACACGATACGAGGGGCTGCAGGGCTCCAGCACTCATTTCCCGGCTCCTCCAGATCTGCTGCCCTGCAGACATGTGGCCTACTTTCATGTGTTTCCTGCAGAGCTGAACTCCAGGCCTGCCGCATACAGAACACGGGATTCTAGTCTGGTCACGTACCCAGCCACGGGCACGTCTGTGACACAGGGAAGGTAATGGCCCATACTGGAGCTGGAGAGGGACGGGGACTGGTCTGTGAGGGGGTCTCATGGGGTCTCCATGTAATGGAAAGGATCATGTGACCATCTGTTACTAATTACAGTAATCAGTCCTCATAAATCCACAGCCGCTGCCCCCATGTTGTGTCACACTGTTCCCACTGCAGCTCCGGGCGGGGTCCTGTTTGTCATAGGACCACCAGGGCTGCAGGGGAAAGGGACAGTGCCAGAGTGCCCAAATAATACCGCAGTACAGTGCCCAAATAATACCGCAGTACAGTGCCCAAATAATACCACAGTACAGTGCCCAAATAATACCGCAGTACAGTGCCCAAATAATACCACAGTACAGTGCCCAAATAATACCGCAGTACAGTGCCCAAATAATACCACAGTACAGTGCCCAAATAATACCACAGTACAGTGCCCAAATAATACCACAGTACAGTGCCCAAATAATACAGTACAGTGCCCAATAATACCACAGTATACAGTGCCCAAATAATACCACGCAGTACAGTGCCAAATAATACCACAGTACAGTGCCCAAATAATAGTACAGTGCCCAAATAATACCCAGCAGTGTACAGTACAGTGCCCAAATAATACCACAGTACAGTGCCCAAAATAATACACAGTACAGTGCCCCAAATAACCCATACAGTACAGTGCCCAAATAATACCACAGTACAGTGCCCAAATAATACACAGACAGTGCCCAAATAATACAGCAGTACAGTGCCAAAATAATACCACAGTACAGTGCCCAAATAATACCGCAGTACAGTGCCAAATAATACCAGTACACAGTGCCCAAATAATACCACAGTACAGTGCCCAAATAATACCGCAGTACAGTGCCCAAATTAATACCACTACAGTACAGTGCCCAAATAATACCACAGTACAGTGCCAAATAATACCGCGTACAGTGCCCAAATAATACAGTACAGTGCAGTGCCAAATAACCACAGTAATGCCCAAATACCACAGTACAGTGTCCAAATAATACAGTACAGTGCCACAAATAATACCACAGTACAGTGCCCAAATAATACCGCAGTACAGTGTGCCCAAATAATACCACAGTACAGTGCCCAAATAATACCACAGTACATACAGTGCCAAATAATACCGCAGTACAGTGCCCAAATAATACCACAGTACAGTGCCCAAAATAATACCGCAGTACAGTGCCAAATAATACCACAGTACAGTGCCCAAATAATACCACAGTACAGTGCCCAAATTAATACCACAGTACAGTGCCCAAATAATACACCACAGTACAGTGCCCCAAATAATACCGCAGTACAGTGCCCACAAATAATACCACAGTACAGTGCCCAAATAATTACCCAGCAGTACAGTGCCCAAATAATACCCGCAGTACAGTGCCCAAATAATACCACAGTACAGTGCCAAATAAAGTACAGTGCATGCCAAATAATACCACAGTACAATGCCCAAATAATACCAGCAGTACAGTGCCCAAAATAATACCACAGTACAGTGTCCAAATAATACCGCAATTACAGTGTCCAAATAATACCACAGTACAGTGTCCAAAATAATAATACCGCAGTACAGTGCCCAAATAATACCACAGTACAGTGCCCAAATAATAATACCCACAGTAACACAAGTGCCCAAATAATACCATACAGTACAGTGCCAAAATAATACCACAGTACAGTGCCCAAATAATACCACAGTACAGTGCCCAGTAATAATATCCAGTGCAATACAGTACAGTGCCCAAATAATACAGTAAATATACAGTGTCCAAATAATACCGCAGTACAGTGTCCAAATAATACCGCAGTACAGTGCCCAAATAATACCACAGTACAGTGTCCAAATAATACCACAGTACAGTGCCCAAATAATACCACAGTACAGTGCCCAAATAATACCGCAGTACAGTGCCCAAATAATACCACAGTACAGTGCCCAAATAATACCGCATTACAGTGTCCAAATAATACCACAGTACAGTGTCCAAATAATACCACAGTACAGTGCCAAAATAATACCGCTGTACAATGCCCAAATAATACCACAGTACAGTGCCCAAATAATACCGCAGTACAGTGCCAAAATAATACCCAGTACAGTGTCCCAAATAATACACAGTACAGTGCCCAAATAATATGCCCACAGTACAGTGCCCAAATAATACCGCAGTACAGTGCCCAAATAATACCACAGTACCACAGTAGTGTCCAAATAATACCGCAGTACATGCCATAATACACAGTGCCCACAGTGTCCAAATAATACCACAGTACAGTGCCCAAATAATACCGCAGTACAGTACAGTGCCCAAATAATACCAACAGTACAGTGCCCAATAATACCACAGTACAGTGCCAAAAAAATAATACCGCAGTACAGTGTGCCCAAATAATACCACAGTACAGTGCAAATAATACACCAGTACATGCCCAAATAATACCGCAGTACAGTGCCCAAATAATACC
Organism: Rhinella marina; assembly: GCA_900303285.1. Lineage (NCBI taxonomy): Eukaryota > Metazoa > Chordata > Amphibia > Anura > Bufonidae > Rhinella > Rhinella marina. Next base: position 95,309 of record ONZH01027410.1, on the reverse strand, counting down.
ACAGTACAGTGCCCAAATAATACCCATTACAGTGCCCAAATAATACCACAGTAAGTGCCCAAATAATACCACAGTACAGTGCCCAAATAATACCACATACAGTGTCCAAATAATACCACAGTACAGTGTCCAAATAATACCGCAGTACAGTGTCCAAATAATACAGCAGTACAGTGCCCAAATAATACCGCAGTACAGTGCCAAATAATACCACAGTACAGTGTCCAAATAATACCACAGTACAGTGTCCAAATAATACCACAGTACAGTGCCCAAATAATAGCACAGTACAGTGCCCAAATAATACCGCAGTACAGTGCCCAAATAATACCACAGTACAGTGTCCAAATAATACCGCATTACAGTGTCCAAATAATACCACAGTACAGTGTCCAAATAATACCACAGTACAGTGCCAAATAATACCGCTGTACAGTGCCCAAATAATACCACAGTACAGTGCCCAAATAATACCGCAGTACAGTGCCCAAATAATACCACAGTACAGTGCCCAAATAATACCACAGTATAGTGTCCAAATAATACCATCATACAGTGCCAAAATAATACCGCTGTACAATGCCCAAATAATACCGCAGTACAATGTCCAAATAATACAGCAGTACAGTGCCCAAATAATACCGCAGTACAGTGTCCAAATAATACCACAGTACAGTGCCCAAATAATACCGCAGTACAGTGCCCAAATAATACCACAGTACAGTGCCCAAATAATACCGCAGTACAGTGCCAAATAATACCACAGTACAGTGTCCAAATAATACCGCATTACAGTGTCCAAATAATACCACAGTACAGTGTCCAAATAATACAGCAGTACAGTGCCAAATAATACAGCAGTACAGTGCCCAAATAATACCACAGTACAGTGCCCAAATAATACCACAGTACAGTGCCCAAATAATACACAGTACAGTGCCCAAATAATACCACAGTACAGTGTCCAAATAATACCGTAGTACAGTGCCCAAATAAGACCACCATACGGTGCCCAAATAATACCGCAGTACAGTGCCCAAATAAGACCACCATACGGTGCCCAAATAATACCGCTGTACAGTGCCCAAATATTACCATCATACAGTGACCAAACTATACTATCATATAGTGCTCAAATAATACCACCATACAGTGCCCATATAATACCACCATACAGTGCAAAAATATAATACAGTACGCAAATAATACAAATAGTATAATGCTATCATATAGTATCCAAATAACACCGCCACTGAGTAAACTAGGGAATGTATTTAAATAGGTTTTATTAAACTTGTTAGATGTGGATGGACGTTCCGGGTGCCCAGGACATGGTGCCAGTGGAGCCGCCTTAAAGGGCATCTGTCAGCAGTTTTGTCCCTATGACACCGGCTGATCTGTTCCATGTGCACTTGGCAGCTGAAGACATCTGTGTAAACGTCCTCACTGCCTGGACCTGTCAATCAAAGTGAAGAGGGCGTGGCAGAGAGAGAGCTGAGCCTCTAGGTGTAATGGTAACGCCCCCGTTGCTCCTAGAGGCTCATTTGCATATAATAAAACATCATATTTCTCAGCAATGCGGGCACATATGAACATGGGACCAACACAGATGTCTTCAGCTGCCAAGTGCACATGTAACAGGTCAGCCAGAGTTCTCCTTTATACTACAACCCCCATCCTCTAGTTACAGGCCCTACAATGGCTTCACGCCATTGTATCCTGCTGCAGGTCACCACCGCTCTGCAGGCTCCTGCCGTGAATGAATTCTTGGGGACACTTGGAGAATACCGTGTGAGCCTCACATCACTGTCACCCCTCAGGTGCCGTCTTGGTCTCATGATGTCAGAATCTGAGCAGCATGATGAGGAGGACTGTATCACACACAGAACTTTTTGGGTCCCCACGGGGCCCCTGTAGATTCTGTGGCAGTCATGTGACAGGCGGCATAGAGAGGAGGTCAGGTTGACATGATGTCACTACAACGGGGATCATGTCTACTCAACATGTAGCAGAGCTGACCTAGTTGTACAGTAGTCTGACCACTCCCACATGTAGCAGAGCTGACCTGGCTGTACAGTAGTCTGACCACTCCCACATGTAGCAGAGCTGACCTGACTGTACAGTGGTCTGACCACTCCCACATGTAGCAGAGCTGACGTGGTTGAACAGTAGTCTGACCACTCCCACATGTAGCAGAGCTGACCTGGCTGTACAGTAGTCTGACAACTCCCACATGTAGCAGAGCTGACCTGGCTGTACAGTAGTCTTGACAACTCCCACATGTAGCAGTATTGACCTGGCTGTACAGTAGTTTGACAACTCCCACATGTAGCAGGGCTGACCTGGCTGCAGTGACGTGACCACTCCCACATGTAGCAGACCTGATCTGGCTGCAGTGACGTGACCACTCCCACATGTAGCAGAGCTGACTCGGCAGCAGTAGTCAGGTATCCGACGATTTGAACTAAGCTCCGCCTCATGTGGGCGGCAGATTAAACACTGCCACGCCTACTCATAGTTTACGCACTGAACGTAACTTTCCACCTGTACACTACGCTGTTTACGTAAGAAAACTCCGACACCCCCTGCGCGGAATGCGTAACTCCCCAGCCTGCCCGGCGCTCACCCACGCTGCGCCGTACGTTACGACAATCACTAGTACGTCATTTACGTACCTGGACGATCCCAGGTTACGTAAAATCCGTAAATCCCAGGAACCACCCTCTTCGCTTCTTGACTCCGCCCCCCTGCCGGGGCTGGCCGATACGAATGTAAACCTGGCCCCAGGAAGATGGCGGCTGCGGCGGGGAGTCGGAGCTCGTCGTCCGGATTAAACGCAGCCGCGGGCGGCGTCGCGGCCCCGGGCAGTCCGGAGACTGGGCGGCAGCAAGTCGGAGAAGCGGAAGCCGAGGCGGAGGAGTCCAGGGCGGCGGACTGGAGGCGCAAGCATCTGCGCAAAGTGCGGAGTGTGGATGTGGACAGGCTGAGAGCGGAGCCCGGAGCGGGGGGCAGCGGGGAGTCGGAGCCTGTCCTCCCCGGAGGGAGCAGCGAGGCCGAGGACGTGCTGCCCGGGAGTCCCAGCGCCGGGTACGTGGGGCCGGGGGGTGCGGAGCAACTACCACAACGCCCAGCCTCCTCCTGATAGGAGCTGTAGTGTCTTCCATAGGAGTGCCCTGAGCCACGCACGGCAGGAACCGCATGCGGCTTCATTATCGCACCTGGACGTGACTTTCCTGCGTTTTTTTTCTTCTCCTCAGTTTGGTCATGTGATATTAAGACGGTAATGGCTGCATGTGAATTGTGATGTGCGACATGACTGCGGTTTTTGTGGAAGTCCTATGTCACTTGATTTCTTCATCTCTGCTTGCTGTCATTGAATGTGGATAGTATTGCTTACACCCCAGCTTGGTTTGCCCACACAGCTGAGGGTTTGTTACCGTTTTTAACCAGTGATAACCCTCAGAACTGGATACCTTTGTAGTGATTGTGTGTACCTGGAGGAATGTTTCTATTCAGTGACAGCAAGCAGGCGGCAGCATTGTCGGCTCTGCTGTGTGAGAAACGACTGGAGATGTCTCCACGTTCTTCGGCTCGGGGTGCAGTGTGTTGATATGTGGAGGTTCTTCTGTGCAGATGTAGCAGAGCTGAGTGCGTGGGCGCCTGGTTTAAGGTTAATGAAAGGGTTTGCAGCTTTTACGATTGCGTTTCCAGGATCTCTGCTTGCTGTCGGTGAATGGGAACTTTCTTGTTTATAGTCAGTGGCTGAAAATGTTGCTGCGCTTCTGCTGCTTTGCTACAATGTGTCGCCCTGACATCCAGGATGAGCAGAGGATTGTCCGCGCTGGATGCAGTTGTAACGCACCCTCAGCCGTGCGAGCGGGCGCCTTTGAATGACTCGCCCTAGTCAGACCGCTTCAAGATCTCTGCTTGCTGTCAGTTGCAGCGCTGCCGTCCTGTTTTATAGGGCAGGAGATTTACCTGCGGGAAGGCATTGTACTGAGCGGGGACAAACTCGTCTCTGCTACACGTGCGTTCACGTTTGATACGTCTGTATCGTCCTGCCGTGCATTCGTTAATTATGCAAATGCTCGGCGGTCCGAGGGCGACAGATGCCGCTGGCGGGCCGGGCACAGATGTCCGCTGGCATTTCGCTCTTCGCCGCTGCTCAGTAGATGCCGACTGTGAATTCGCTCCTTTGTTTCGCCTCCCACGGGGGTCGGGTTTTGTGCCGGGGGGGGGCGGGGAAGGGGTTAACGGAGATGAAACTCTGCAACTCTGCTGTGCAAACATTGGGGTCAGAGAACGTCTCTTCCTGTCAGCTGCCCGCTGCACACAATGCTGCTCTGCCTGCGCCGCGCCGCTCCCGGAGACGTTACCTGCGCCCGGCTGGGCTCGTGTGAATGGCGTAGTGCAGGTGAGATGCTAAATACCGCCATATAGCGCCGGGGTATGACCTGTAATCCGTGTGGTTGTATTGTGGCCTCCGGAGCTGCGATCTCCCAGCTGCGTCCTGTATGGGCGCTGCACCCGACCTACAGGAGCCGCCAGGTACCAGGGCGTTGTGGGGTTTGGCGGTTGTTTTTTTTTTTTTTTTTCATGTTCTCACTATTTTAATGTCGACCATAGGAATCTGCACGTCTGTCCTCTGCATCGTCGCACTACAAGCCCCAGCACACCGCCCACAAAGGAGCCGGCGGCCAGGGCATGCTGGGGGTTGTAGTGTCGGCTATGGCTATAGTTAACGTTCAGCGCCCCTCCCCCGCCATCCTTCGTGGGGCGCTAGTTACTGGGATGTGTCCAGGGTCGTCTGTTATCACAGGGTGACATCTGGATTTAGTTTGGGTGGGGGGGGTTAATACGCTGTTGGCTGCTACGTAATTTAAAACCGCCATATAGCTGGCTGAGTGTTCCTTGGGGGAAGGTGTGAACGTCGCCTTCAGGTTATGTATGTTCTGGCGGCATTTTTTTTTCTCTCCACAAGTCGCGCAAAAACTGCCCCGTTGGATGGCGCTAATCCGCGTGCAGGGCCGTCGGGTGGCGGTAAAATGCACAGAGGGTACGGCCACAGGGGCGCAATCTACGCTGCGGATTTTACTATATGTGACGGGTGTTGCAGGAGCCTTTCCGTTAATGTGATGTGAACAGGGGGCTGCAGACGTTCCCGGGGTGGCGGTATGTGCGGACTGCGCCTTTAAGTGATCCTTGTATAGCGGAGCCTCCGATGGGGGTAGTGATCCGTTCACCATATGTCACGGGGGAGACTGAAACTGATACAAACGCAGGAAGCGGAATATTCTGTACGTTTTCCCTCTGGTCGGAGTTCTCCCTAATCCTCTGATGGAAATATCCTCGCGATCCATTAATAGGATGAACCGCAAATAGCGCTGCTCGTACGGCAGAATGGCGGAGCCTCGTGCTGTCCCCGGCTATCTATAGCTGTGTACAGGGCCGGGGTTCTTGGGGCGTCATGCGCGGCCGGCTCTGAATCTAGTACGTCGGAGAAGTTTTCCAGGATCTGCCGTGGTTTCCATTGCTACGTGGCACAACCTGCCGACTGGCGGTCAGTGGAGCGGATCCGCTGCAGGACACGGCGAACTTGTGGACTGCTCGCCGATTTCCCGTTTCTGGTGCGTTCACAATGACCCCCCCCCCCCCCTTCTGTTGCTGGATACATAGATGGCGGCCAGTGCGTGTAGGATGACGGCACTTCTATAGCAGATCCGTGGCTCCCGATCCCTCTCCATATAGCCCAGATCAGCCACGGAGGAGTCCACAGCGCACACCAAAAGAACGTGGCCACGGGGCAAACAATCCTGCACCGAGCGACCCCTGACGTGTGCCCCAACCGTAATGATGGAATTCTGCCTGCCTGCGGTCACCACTAGAGGGCACCACAGACACACGGGTGGACTGCAAATATTTTTGTCCGGCAGTGAAGAGGTTACAATGCGTTAAACATGGCCGCCGTGTCGTGAGCGCAGGAGAGCAGGATTTATTGCTGCACAGATAGGAGTACTGCAGGCCTCTAGGCTCTATGGCCGCCTGCACAGGTCCTATCTGTAGGGGGCGCTGGGAGGGGGCGTTCCCTCGTCTCGGGCCGCAGCACTGTTAATAGATCAGCCTGTGTGTAGCCGGGAGTAGCGGGCACATGCCTGGAATTTTTGGTTTGTGTCCCAGTTTCAGCACCGGGACCCGAAACTGACCTCGGGGTTATGTAAAGTTGATTAGTCTGTCCGCGCCGAGCACCTCATCGCCGGAGGGAGCGCAGCACCTGGAATTCCATGAGACTCTCTGGGAGTGCACCCACGGGGGCCGAAAATAGCCGCAGCACCAATCGTCTCCTGACACTGCCCCCGATCCCTCTGATAACCTGGGCACCGAGGGGCGCGGGAAATCTGCATGCTGCAGCGGGGGCGGCGGGGCGCTGAACTGTGTAAATGAGGAGGTCTGCTGCAACTTTATACTATTTTAATTCTTCACTATTTTCAAGACCTCTGATTGCTGTCAGTGAATGCAAACACTCCATTCAAGAGGCAGTAAACCTGCTCATAGCTCTGCTGTATAGTGGTATATAGACAATGCTCTGTGAGCGAAACCCATCCGCAGCAGCTGCACAGATCTCTCTGCTGGTTTGTTACAATGTATCAGTCTGGACTCCGGGCTGTTTAGCTCACAGAGCATTGTCTAGACTGGATACAACTGTACTAGTTTGTTACAATGTATCAGTCTGGAGTCCGGGAGTATTGTCTAGACTGGATACATCTATGTTAGCTATGGACAGGGTTAGTGCCTTTTCCAGGATACTTTCTGTATCATTTCCTCAGTCTTCAAGATCTCTGCTGGCTGTCATCACATAGAACCCATCACTGTTTACTTCTGGAGTCATGTGATGGACGCGGCTCTGATAACCGGCCTGTGGCGGGCTTTGCCGCTGTGTCCGTCACATGACCAGAACCGTGCACAACAAAAGTTTGGATGACGGCAACCAAGAGGTCTCTGTAGCCCCATTAGATGACTGCAAGCAGAGATGCTGAAATCTGTAATAAATTGATGCATGAATAAATCCCTCTCCAATCTGTAAGGATGCAGTTCGGGTCTTCACCCCCTCATATGTCGGACCAGCCCCACTGAATGGAGCGACTTCTCCTGCGGATCCGCGGGGTCCTTCGTTTGGGGCTCATCTATAGACTATGAATGCTTGGGGGGAGCTCAAGGGACCCCTTAGTGACTGTCCAGTTGCCCCATATAAATTGTCTGTCTGATGGGGCATGCTGAGAGTCGTAGTTTCGTATCCGCCGCGGTCTCCGGGCGGAGGTCCGTGCAGGGGCAGCGTGCTGGGGTTCTCTGGATTTGCGCTGATGGTGGAGGACATATTGGAAGGTGTTGTCCGGACTCGCCGGCCCCTTTAAGACGTGTTTATAGCGCCCTCTGATGGTCTGACCATATGCCGCCTGTCGGCATCTCCAGGATTACATTGTAGCAGATGCCCAGCTCCGTTAGGTCTCTATGGGTTCTCGCCATGCCACCTATTTAAGGGGGTCTCCGCCTTGGACAGTCCATACTTGGTGGAAGGGTCTCTATCTTATCACAAGGGGTCTTCCTTCCTGTATGTAATCTGGCAGTGTTTCCCTGCAGCGCCCCCGCAGGGTAAATGAAGTATTACAGTGTCCGGCATCCACATCAATCGGTTCTTCTACATTATACCGCCCCTTTAAATGAGTGTCCATCTATGTAACACGTATGTCCGGCAGCCCCGACATCCATATGCAAGTCGTCGTTCTAGATATTTCTTCACCCTGATGGGGCTCATCGTCTAATTTCCCAGTGACCTGTAGTGTTCTTAAAGGGAACCCGCAGATTTTACGGAAAACGGATCAGCCCTCTCTCAACTATGTGGGAAAAAAGGTCGCTAAAGCCACACAGTGAGTGCGGCCATGTTTGGCGGTGTCGGCAGGACAATATAGTCCCACTATTGGGGGTCTATTCTCCCGCCCGTATGTGGCGCCGCTCCTCTAGATCCCGCGATCAGATAGGCGGTGTTTTCTCTTTACGTGCCGCTGGATTCTCAATGACTCGTGAACTGACAGCTTTCCTTTCCATGAGGGTTTGGCGACGGTTAAGCCGTGACCTCGGCGGGACGTGTGATCCCCTGCTGAGAGCATGTGACTTCCCGAGCCCTGTCAACAAACCTAGGGGGTTTCCTTCTCCAGCGTGGAGGGGGCGTGACCGGTGTCCCAAATGCAGGAAAGTGTCCTGCAGCCGGGGGTCACGACGACGTTAACCCTCCGGATGACCGTCCTTTTTGGTCCTCGGCAGTGTACCCAGGCTGCCACCCAGTGCATGGTATGTGGTATGGGCCCCGGGGCGCTGCAGGGACCCTGTAAATATTAACCGAGAAGTCATGCGAGCCCCCCCCTCCCCCGCTAATAATCCCACAGGCTTTATCTGTAAAGACTTCCCTAAAGTTTTTGGTCGCCCTTTGGGCTCCCGCCGGTCTCGATGTGGAATTTCACCCCCGCCCGCAAACTTATTTTTTTGGGAAATCATGCAGCCGGGGCGGCGGAGGAACGTGTGACATATCACAAGTCACGAGGGAATGTCTGCGGCTCTGATTGTCGGGGAAGCCGGCCGCCCTCGAGACGGTTCTGGCGAATGCAGGGACCTACGTGACGCCACGCGCCCCTCTGTGTGTGGAGCCCAGGCCGTGCCCGTAGGGACCCCATGTACCACCACTCGGCAACCTTGGGAAAGCTGGGTGCCCACTGTATTACCACCATCTGCAGGCAACGGTTTTGCAGCACGTCCCTAGGAAAGATGATGGGGGTTGTGAGCCAGTACGATGAAGAAATGGCTGAATCCACAAAACTCTGCTTGTCTCATGTGAGTTCCCGTCCGCATGACTCGGGGGGGACGTTTCTGGCCCTCGCCGCGGCCTCCACTATGTGACAGTCCTGACCGTAATGCGCGGTGACGGCCGTCAGGACTCCTAGAGGATGATGAGAGTTCACTGATCTGACATTTCTGGCCCCTGGGCGTGAAACGCGTGAGTTTGGTATGTGAGGCTCCAGCATGTGCCATAGGAGGAGAGGATACACGGCGAGGCACGGAGGTGTCTGCTCCTGACCTCCGATCTGTAGGGTCAGTATTCGGGGTCCCTGCTCCTCTGGACGCCGCTCCCCCTGTGAGGTCAGGGTCTTGTGTTTTCTGTTTGTTCAGACTTCACTGTATCTAAACTGACAACCAGTATGAATGTCACCACAGCCCTGGCAGCAGTTGTCGCCCATCTCCCCCCTGGATGGCAGATCTGCCCGACTCTGGTGATCCATGTGCATGCCCCCCACGTTAACATGCATGCTCAGCCGAGTTTATGGGGCTTTCTCAAGGAAGTTTTCTATCTAAAGTCATAAGAAATTTATTAGAAAGATGGAAAACTAGTAGTGGTGATGGGAGTAGTGACAGGAGTAGTAGTAGTGGTGATGGGAGTAGTAGGAGTAGTGACAGGAGTAGTAGTAGTGGTGATGGGAGTAGTGACAGGAGTAGTAGTAGTGGTGATGGGAGTAGTGACAGGAGTAGTAGTAGTGGTGATGGGAGTAGTAGGAGTAGTGACAGGAGTAGTAGTGGTGGTGACAGGAGTAGTAGTAGTGGTGATGGGAGTAGTAGGAGTAGTGACAGGAGTAGTAGTAGTGGTGATGGGAGTAGTGACAGGAGTAGTAGTAGTGGTGATGGGAGTAGTAGGAGTAGTGACAGGAGTAGTAGTAGTGGTGATGGGAGTAGTAGTGGTGGTGACGGGAGTAGTAGTGGTGGTGACAGGAGGAGGAGGAGGAGGAGTAGTACGCAGGGCTGTGGTGGATGCACTCAGGACATCCTGCTGCTGACCTCTCCAGTCATGTGACTACTTCTGTTGCGGTCACATGATCCGAATTCATTGTGTTGACTCTTCAAAGAGGAAATCTGTAACCATAGGAAGAGGCCGTGTATATAGATGTGTATAGGAGGAGGAGGCCGCGGATATGGATGTGCAGAGGCCGGAGAAGGCCACGTATACAGATGTGTAGAGGCCAGAGGAGGAGGCTGCGTATACAGATGTGAGGAGGCTGCGTATACAGATGTGAGGAGGCTGCGTATACAGATGTGAGAGGCTGCGTATACAGATGAGGAGGCTGCGTATCAGATGTGAGGAGGCTGCGTAATACAGATGTGAGGAGGCTGCGTATACAGATGTGAGGAGGCTGCGTATACAGATGTGAGGAGGCTGCGTATACAGATGTGAGGAGGCTGCGTATACAGATGTGAGGAGGCTGCGTATACAGATGTGAGGAGGCTGCGTATACAGAGGTGAGGAGGCTGCGTATACAGAGGTGAGGAGGCTGCGTATACAGAGGTGAGGAGGCTGCGTATACAGAGGTGAGGAGGCTGCGTATACAGAGGTGAGGAGGCTGCGTATACAGATGTGAGGAGGCCGCGTATACAGGGTGAGGCAGAGGTCTGGACACCCTCTTTTATCTGGTGACTTCCAGTGTGTGACGGTATAATTGCAGGGAGGCCGCGTTATGTGTTCGGCCAACATATTGAGTTCAGCTCGGGTTTCTCCAGTGATATGGGGTCATGTGATACATGGGTCACTCTGGAGGTGTCGCTTGGACCTCTCTCCACCAGTTTAGTAGATAAGGGAGGTCACCGGTTCCTGACGTGCTTCACATGACGTGTTCGGTGTCCACCGTTCTGCGGATCCACGGTCACACGTGTAGCCCAGTCTCCATGAGCACGATGAAGAACCGCAGGTGCCGCTGGCTTCACAGGGGAGCCATACGCCATGTGGTGAATCCTCCAGCGCCTTGAAGAAGCCTCACGTTTAGGCTTCATTCACACGACCGTATGTGTTTTGCGGATCCGCAAAAAAAACGGATGATGTTCCGTATGGCATCTGTGTTTCCGTTTTTTTTGCGGATCCATTATAACAATGCCTATCCTTGTCAGCAAAACGGACAAGAATAGGACATGTTCTATCTTTTTTGCGGAACGGAAATACGGACATACGGAATGCACATGGAGTACCTTCCGTTTTTTTTGTGGACCCATTGAAATGAATGGTTCTGCATATGGTCCGCAAAAAAAACGGAACGGAAACGTGGTGGGAACAAGCCTAGAGCCCCCAGAGCATCATAGGACCTGGGTGCTACATGGGAGCGTGTCCCTCCATGGGCATTTTATTCGCGTGTCCCTGCTCTGAACTCGCCCCCCCTCCTCCTCACCTGGCGGCTGAGCAGGGGCGCGTGGGCTCAGATCGGGGGCGCTGTACGTTCCCGGCCGGAGCTTTAATTTGTTTTTTATGATTTATTAGTTAGAATGGGGGTGGGGGGTATTGTAAGTGTCTTCTGCTGCGGAGGTCACAAATGAGACCCTCTGAAAAGACTGGGAGGTAAGAGGAAGCTGGAGATTAGAGCGCAGGCACGTCGGGGGTGGGGAGCGGGGGCGCAGGACGGATCGGGGGTGATTAAGAAGCGGTGCATGAGTTAAGCGCCACAGAAAGGATCAAACGCTGGAGCCCTGACCACCTGCAATTAGGAGCCTTTCTCAGGCTCAGGACGACTTCAAACAGGGTTGTTTTTTTTTTTGTTTTTTGTTTTTTTTGAGCCAATTTAAGCCTGAGGGCCTGCGTTAACCCTTGCACGTCCAGCAGACGGGACAATTCCTGTATGACTGTGCCATAAGTGCGTGTTCTATGGTGGGGGACGGTTTTTTTTTTTTTTGTTTTTTTTTTACAGTGATGGATGCCCCTGTATCCATCCAAACCGTGATGTGACCCCAGCCTTGGAGCTATTCGTCCTGTTACTGCCCCCTCCCCCCCCCCCCATACACATGCATGCTCAGTGTGACCGAGGGTGCGTGTGCTCTCAATAAGGAGGGCTGCCATCTTCTGTGTGAGAAATCCACGTCTGCTATGGGGGAGGGGCGAGTCATACATATTCGATCAGTGGTCTGCAACCTGTGGCCCTCCAGCTGTTGAAAAATGACATGCTGTCTGAGCATGCTAGGAGTTGTAGTTCTGCAACAGCTGGAGACTGCTGCATTAGACCGTCGGTGGTCCTGCTAAGATGGTTCACCTGACGGGCAGGTTGTAAAACTACGACTCCCAGCATGCATAATTGTTCTGCTCTTTCCCATAGAAATGAATTGAGCATGCTGGGAATTGTAGTTTCACCACAGCTGGAGCGCCGCAGGTTGCTGACCCCCTGATGTAGTATGTCTGGGCACCTTTAGGCCCTGTTCACATCACCCATGGGGTCTGACGGAAACCTGATGGGAGTAGTGCAGCAACTAACGGAGACCCTGACCTCATGGAGTCCTGAGCTGTGCCGTAGTGCTGCGCCGGTGCCATCTGCTCCCACCAGACAGAACCAGAAAGCAGCTTTACGTCCTCCGCCTGCAGAAATCCCTGCACCGTTCCCACCTGTGCGAGAGGAACAAAGGGCCATTGTGCGGGGAGAAAGTAAACGGTGCTGCGGTCACATGAGAGGGACGAGCCATTGAACGCCGGCCAGAAAACCTATGTACTGAGGATAACGGCAGGGCACAGACGGTACACAGTATGTAGGACACCAATAGTCCACGCCACCTGGCGCATTTGGAGAACGTGCGGCATTTTGTGCCGCAGTGTTTTGTACCTGAAGCGCGGTAGCGGTTTACATGTATCATTCACACATGGTGGGGAAGCTGCGCAGAGTTCAAGGCGCTCTGCAGATGTTCAGTGTGAGGCGTGCCCCTTGCGTCCCTCCCTGGAGAATATTGCAGAGGTTTCCGCCTGAGGTGCGGATTTAGTGGAGGAATGTCCACCGACTGTCGCATTTAGTGCAGATTATCAGCGCGGCGCCATACTGTGCACGATGGAGGTCGTGTGTGGAACAGAGGCCGAGCGTCCTCGATATCATGCTGTACGGTGGGGGTCTCGCTGAAGTTTGATCTGGTCACTTCATGCGGCCCCCCCCAATCAGCGGCCCAATGTGCGCAGCTCTGGAGCACTTCCTCTGCTTGTCTTCTGCTGCCGTGCTGACAGGAACTGCGCAGCTGTCGTTGCTGTGTGTTTTCTCCCCGCAGGAAGTCTGAACAAGGCAGAAAACAAAGTCTCCTTAAAAAAGAAAAAGGAAGCAGCGCCGGCCGTCTATTTCACTTTTTTGTAACGTTAACCCTTGCCATGCACGAGGCTTTCCTTTACTGACCCATCTCACTGAGGGCCTGAGTAATACGGGGCGACACCACCTAACCCCCTCCTCGGGGAAGACTTTGCAGATGTGGATTCGTTCAGTGCCGGGCGGCAGAGTTACTGCAGGGTTAAGCAGTGTGTTCAGTCCCTGGTGACGGCTCATAGGGTGAGCATTAGGGCAGGGGCTCCACATGGAGTGTTTATAGCTGCCGCCCGGAGGAGTGAACCTTCTCCATCTCCTGTGTCATGTGGGGATATCAGTTATAGCTGAAACGCGTCAGCAGGAGATAATAATCTGCTGCAATGCGCCGACAACCCATATGGACACCAGTACAGCCACACTAGGAGTTGTCGGCACATTGCAGCAGAATATTATCTCCTGCTGACGCGTTTCAGCTATAATATGTTCGGGACCCTATAGCAGATGATGGCGCTGCTTCTCCCGTCATCAGTCTAAAGGGGTAAAGGTCCAATGCACCGCTCTGTAGACGGCAGTATACGTTGCGATGTGAATGCTGTTCATACACGGTGGATATGCTGCAGATTTTCTCTCTGAATTTGAAGCATATTGCAACGTCATAGGAAAGGGAAAAATCGGTCCTCAGCATGGCGGTCCTGTCTGCAGATCTCGCCCAGGGGTAAATTAGATTCACGACAAATACAGAATTTTTAAAAAAAATTTTTTCATGTCCAGCAAGTCCTATTATAGGACAGTCATCAGGCACCATATAAGAGTAACCCTAGCACTATAGAGGGGCAGGACTGATGTGAATGAGGCCCTGTGCTACAATGTAACGTTCCGCCGGTGGATACATTACACACATTGTATCACATATGAGGAAGTCCCCCCCCCCCTCCCCCTCCCCCAGCGCTCACGTATCCAGTCCCGTCCAGCCTCACAAAGCTGCGCTTTCCCCGTCCGGATCCATTCAAAGGGATTTTCTCTCTCCAGGAAGGATTGCGTTCGGGGGCTGCCCGCCATATGCCGGATCTTATCGGCGCGTCCCTTGTGCTTAATCTGCTCTGTGCCGCTGCTCTTTTTACGTAACACCCCCCCCCCTCCTCCGAGGACGTATCGGGCACATACTTGGTTCAGTCAATAGGTTTACTGTTTGCCGGCTCTGATAGCACGCCCTACAATACACAGCGGCGTGGGCGTCCTGTGCGCAGGGTGGGGGCTGCGTCTCTGCTGAGATCCCAATGAGATTTCATCTGGAAAGAAAACAAAAAAAAAAAAAATGAAGTTCCTCTGACTTCCGGATACAGCGCCACACCTGTCCGTGGGTGGTGTCGGGTATTGCAGCTCAAACCTGGTCACGTCAATAGGGCTGAGCTGCAGTACCAGACACAACCCATAGACGTGAGAGGCGCTGCTCCTGGCCCATGAGTAACATCAGATCTGACTGCTGAGACCCCCCCTCCTCCCTAGTGATCAAGGGGTCCCCTGTGTGAATGTGTGACCACCGCTCCATTCACTGACTGCTAGGACCCCCCATGTAGTCACGTGATCGGGGGTCTCCTGTGTAAATGGAGCCTTAGTGCGCATGCATTCACTGTCTGCTGAGACCCCCATTATCATGAGATTGGGGGTCCCCTATGTGAATGAATAGTTAATGCGGATGTGTGACCGGTTTTTGACTGCCGGGACCCCCCAGCTGTCATGAGACCGGGGGTCTTCGCGCTTGGGTTCTCATGATCTCTGGGTAGTAAGGCTGTATGAGCGGTGTCCTCGCTCTCTGGCCCTCGGCCCAGCAGGATCTGGTTCTATCCCGGTCCTCCTAATGCATGCGGGACGGGTTTGGGATAATGGGTTTCGGGAAGGTTTTGCCAAGTCTCCACTTCCCCCGCAGGATCAGCCTCGTCTGTGTACTCGTCAGGGGTTATTGATTTAGTCGTCGCTCGGTCTCGGCGGCTTCCCGGCCTCTCCAGTGCCCCGCAGCATTTCTGCTCTAAAAAGCAAACAAGCAAATGTTCCCGAGTGCTGCATACGTGCCGCGCTCCAGCCAGTCGGAATAATCTGCCAGTAATTGTAATGTGGCGGAGCGGCGGTGGCACGGGACGCGCTGGACGGACGCCGCTCTAAAGGTCTCCTCTCCTCTTTCTGTGTCTTCCTGCAGCCGCGACATGGAGAATAAAGAGACGCTGAGGGGGCTGCCGAAAATGGAGGACCGCCCGGAGGAGCGCATGATCAGGGAGAAGC
Source organism: Rhinella marina (assembly GCA_900303285.1). Taxonomy (NCBI): domain Eukaryota; kingdom Metazoa; phylum Chordata; class Amphibia; order Anura; family Bufonidae; genus Rhinella; species Rhinella marina. Next base: position 79,908 of record ONZH01027410.1, on the reverse strand, counting down.
TCAAGGCAACGTGCATGCCGGCCTGGAAACACGAATGGCTGGAGAGGAGGAGCCGGCGAGGCCCCGTGGTAAGTCCGCACACGCAGTGGTCCGTGACTGGCACGGCGGTGCTGGTGCTAAAAAGTGATCACCCCCATCATTCAGACACTGTGTTGATTCACGTTAAAAGATTAACCCCTTATATGTAAGTGGTGAGAGATGGAGATAACTCTGATCCCGGCAGTTTAACCCCTCCGGTGCCCCCTCATGGCACAGTCATGTCAGTTATTGTGGTGACCTAAACGAAGGAGCGGACCACCATGATGACGCCTCCCGATCCTGCCGTCAGTAGTAGTTTCCCGCCGTGTTCATCTCTTTTCTCTTCCTGATGCAGATCGTGAAACCGATTCCGGTGAAAGCGGACGGCTCAGACGCGTCCAGATCGGACTCCTCTGTGGAGGGGACGGTGAACGGAGCCGTGCACACGGCAAAGGGACGACGCAGTCCGTCTCCCAGCAGCGGCTCTTCCAGTTCTTCTAAGTCCAAGCCAGAGTCTCCAGGAGTGCGGAGGAGAGGAGTGTCTCCGGTCCCGGTAAGTCCTGCCAGACGTTGCGTCCTCCATCTTCTTCCGCAGCTGCGTCCAGCGCCATTTTACACGGCAGCGTTCACTCATCTTCTTATTTCCTCCCCCAGTTTCAGAGCGGCCGCGTCACGCCGCCCCGGAGGGCTCCTTCTCCTGACGGGTTCTCGCCCTACAGTCCCGAGGAAACCAGTCGCCGCGTCAACAAAGTAATGCGAGCTCGGCTGTATCTCCTCCAGCAGATAGGACCCAACTCGTTTCTAATCGGCGGCGACAGCCCGGACAACAAGTACCGCGTCTTCATCGGGCCTCAGGTTTGTAAAATCATTGGTGCCGAATACGGAGATTCGTACACAGGTCCCCGGCAGCTTTAGGGCTCATGCACGCGAACGTATTTTTTTATTTTTTTTGGTCCATGTCTATTCCGTATTTTTGCGTCCGTGTGTGGAACCATTCAATTCAATGGGGCCGCAAAAAAACGGAAATGACTCCATGTGCATTCTGTTTCCTTATGTCCGCAAGTCCATTCTGCAAAAAAAAAATAAATAAAACGTGTCCTATTTTTATCCATTTTGCGGACAAGGATAAGCGTTGTTACAATGGATCTGCCAAAAAAACGGATGCAATACGGACATCGCATAGACATCATCCGTATTTAGTCGTGTGCATGAGCCCTTAGCAGACAGTGTATTTCTATAAGACCGAATAATGGTGGACTGCGTTCAGACTAATACCGCCACATGGCGGAGATACCCTGTGTCCCTCCCTGCCCCAGCGGAGGTGCAGCATGCAAGCACCGAAAACCGCGACCTGACAGCGGCTTAGTCTCGCCCTCGTCTTGGAAACTTCTTGCAGAGACGAAGAACGTGAACGCCAGTCCCTGCTGCGTTCTGCCAGACACTAATGTAAGCCGTTGCACAATACAGGCCGACGAGACACCCGAGAGGGGCGGTGCCCTGCAGGGGGGGGGCATCTCGTTTTCTCCCTTGGGAAAGCTGCCCGTTTCAGGCTTCCTATTCCGAAACAGTAATGCGCTACATGGCGCCGTGGGAAGGCGAATGTGTGTAAACAGAGCGATGGCCCCGCGGGGCCGCTGCAGGTAGACGCTCCTCATTACTCACCTCGAACAAGGACCTGGGGCTGTCTGCTGCCAAATCCTGTGAGACGAGTCCAGTCGTGTTCAGCAGCGCGCTCGTGTTTTACGTGCCTCCAGTTCTAGAAGATTCTTATAGTGGTGAGGAGCGTTCTCTCCACGGCGGAGTCTTCCTCGTAAGGGGCGGCGTGCGGTCTATTACAACATGGACGACCTGGGACCATTGCAGTGCTGTGTTCCAGGGGTTACTGACAGTGCACTAAGCAGAATAGCAGAGCTGTGGTAGTAGCTTGTCTTTTCGGATGCCGTCTTAATTGGCGCTTCTCTCTCTCTTGCAGACCTGCAGCTGCGGCCGAGGCACCTTCTGCATCCACCTCCTCTTCGTCATGCTGCGCGTCTTTCAGCTGGAGCCTTCGGATACGATGCTGTGGAGGAAAACATTGAAGAATTTTGAAGTATGCCGATTGTCCGCTCCTTGTATTATAGCGGCGATTATTGGGCCCTGGGCTCTGTAGGAACCTTCGTGTGTAGTTACTTGTAGGCCGCGGACATGCGACCTGTAAGAGGAGCGAAGGAGAGCGGATACATAAACAAAGCGTATAGAGGCGGTGACGCCAGGCGCTGTGTGCGATGTATCTGCAGAATCCGTGTGCCGCCATATAGTGCGCTGGATTTCGGAGATACTCTGCCATAGTTATGGGATTGGATGGAACATGGCAGAGTTATTGTATAAACGGAAGCATACATGCGGTGCCGTGTTCCCGTTCTGATCGGTGGGGGACAACCTCTGCGTTCCCCAGTGACCCCTGAAATAACGGGACAAGGCGTTTCTCCGCCCGGACCACAAAGACGTGGTAGCATATCCTTGTGATCACGTCCTGTAGGGCAATGTTTACCTTCCATCCCAGTTGAAAAAGGAATCGTTTTGTGTCTACAGCTCCTATGCAGATCTGTGTGTCTCCATGGTAACAGCAAACACATAGGAGGGAAGGTATCATGAGGGGAACATTTGAAGTCCGTTTTGCATGAGTCGGTGTTGTAGTACTTTATGCCACAATGTCACATGTCTGATAAATTTCTCTTTCTTAAAGGGGTCCTCTCACTTCAGGAAATGGCATTTATTATGTAGATAAAGTTAATACAAGGCACTTACTAATGTATTGTGATTATCCACATTGCTTCCTTTGCTGCCTGGATTCATTTTTCCATCACATTATACGCTGCTCGTTTCCATAGTTACAGGCCACCCTGTAATCCTGCAGTTGTGGTCGTGCTTGCACATTATAGGAAAAAGCACTAGCCTATGCACTCTCCCATGGTCCCAGCCACCAGTGAGGCCGAAGCATTTTTCTATATTGTGCAAGCACGACCACCGCTGATGGATTACAAGGTGGTCGTAACCATGAAAAAAAGCAGTGTGAACAAGCGCAATACATAAGTGCCTTCTATTAACTTTCTCTACGTGATAAGTAGTATTGCAGTACTTTTTTCTTGGCATCAAAATTGAATCAAAATTTTGGCATCTTATCACGCGGCCATTTTTCACTGCTGTGTGGATGTAGTCTCGTACTTCTGCTTTGTGCCGACGTCCACTTGCTTGGCTGGAAGTACAAGACCAATAGGAGAGAGTGACTGCAGGATCCGACTACACAGGGCTTGTTTGTTGTCTGTTACCATGGAGACGCATAGAATGCACAGGAGCAGGAGGACACTTTCAGTTAACGTTTGTTACAAAGTAACGAAAATTGTCCTCGAAGGCGGACAAAGCCGTCACTTCGGCCTAGTTTTGGTTCTCTGGCTCTGCTACATCCTCTGCTTATTTTTTGTATTTCTTTTCCGGCACATCTTCACCTTCTGCTGCTCTCCTTGCCATGGTCTCTGTCCATTTCTGTGCAGTTTTTAGCCTTTTATTTGTCGTTGTTTTTTTTTTTTTTTTTCTTCACGTATATTTCTTTTTCGTTAGGTTGAAAGTTTGTTCCAGAAATATCACAGTAGACGTAGCTCAAGGATCAAAGCTCCATCTCGTAACACCATCCAGAAGTTTGTATCACGCATGTCCAACTCTCATACATCATCCTCATCCACCACCTCCACATCTAGCTCAGACACCAGGTTTGTACCGCTGCTGCTGCATGATCCTCCACCTGTGATCGATTAGTCATGTCTGACCACACCGTTATAAAGATTGGCGTCTTCGTAAATTCTTCCTAAAGGGGGGTCCACATTGGTTTTTTTTTTTTCCCCTCAAATCAATTTCTCCTTGCTCTGACTTTTCTGAAGCAACTGTATACATCCTCGACAATCCATCATCTCCAGAAGTCACAGGTCTTAGGCGTCGGCCATTTTTGTTTCCAGGTTTACGCGGAGGAGGGGGGGGGATCCCTTGTAAAAATTCCCCTTGGGGCAGCCGCATCTCCTTAGTCCATTAGTGTCTGTGCATTTCTATATATCTTGAAAAATGAAATAACTTTTCAAAGTATAGAGTCCCTGTGTAGACCCATGCGTCTCCATGGTAACAGACTACAAGCCAACCCCGAGTAGTCTGGTCCATCAGTCAGCTCCTGTTAGCAAAGATCAGGTGAGCAAGAAGCAGGAGACAAGTGGAAGGCGGTCTCAGACTACACAGGGCATGCTTGTAGTCTGTTACCATGGAGACAAACATAAAATAATAAATCCCTAAAATTGTACAGAGAGTCCCTTCTACAGCGTTGAAGCGTTTTCCCCAGGAATGTGAGAACCCCGTCATTTTAAAGGGGAGGGGAGGTCACCCTGATTTTTGTGCTCTGCCGCCGGTTCGCCCCTTCTCGTTGCTCATAGTCCGTTGTCTATTTCCTCAGCAGCATAAAAGATGAAGACGAACAGATGTGTCCGATCTGCTTGCTGGGCATGCTGGACGAGGAGAGCCTGACTGTATGTGAAGAAGGCTGCAGAAACAAGCTGCACCACCACTGCATGTCCATCTGTACGTCACCGCTCCTGTGCATGACACTACAAGACACATACACCAGTCCGCACCAAGGGCACCCCCCGGTGGCAGGAAAGGGAGTGGCACTGTGTGTTTATTGGTTTGAGCACCTGCTTCACCATGAGTACATTTGCTTAATGGCCACTAGACCTTAAAGGGGTTGTCCTCAGGATAGGTCATCAATTTCAGATCCTTCTCTTCAACCAGCTCCCCCCCCCCCCCCCCCCCGCCAATCAGCTGGTTGAAGAGAAGGCATGCATCATGCCAGCGCGGCCTTCTCCTCACTGTTCGCCGTCGCCGAAGTTGTCCCATTCACTTCCATGGGACGACTCTGTAGTATACACTTGTATAGGAACAAGTCGTCCTATTGAAGTGAATGGGACAGATTAGGTGTAATTACACCGCTCACCGCTGCTGTTTGATGGCGAGCAGGTAAATAATGCACGGCGCGCACCTTCTCTTCAACCAGCTGATCGGTGGGGGTGCTGGGTGTCGGACCCCCGCTGATCTGATATTGATGATTTATCCTGAGGATAGGTCATCAATATAAATAACTTGGACAACCCCTTTAAAGGAGTTGTCTTTTCTCACAGTTACTAAGGCGAGATGAGACTCTGTCCTGACCACCAGCTGGAAAACAGCAGAGCGCTCCGCCTCTATTTCAGTAGCTCCCATTGCGGCGGATGAGAGCTACTAAACAGCGTAGCACAACAAGCTATCTCCCACACTTAGAACCTGCATAGCTTGCTGTGCTACGCTGTTCCTGTAGCCCTCATCCACCGCAATGGGAGCTACTGAAACAGCGAAAGCTGGTGGTCAGGACTGTGTCTCATCTCACCTTAGTAATGGCGAGATGAGAAAACCCCTTTAAAGTGATTCTCCATCTGTTAACGACATTAGGTCCAGAAATCTGTGCTGAGTAATTTCTTGTATTTTTATTTTGGTGATAGTTCAGTTTTTTAGATGCAGCGCTCCAAATTCTCTAACATTCTGCTACCTGCAGCCACCACTAGAGGGAGCTCAGGAGATTACTGCATACAGATATATAAGAGAGGAGCTAGCCACCACTAGAGGGAGCTCAGGAGATTACTACATACAGATATATACAGCCACCACTAGAGGGAGCTCAGGAGATTACTACATACAGATATATACAGCCACCACTAGAGGGAGCTCAGGAGATTACTACATACAGATATATACAGCCACCACTAGAGGGAGCTCAGGAGATTACTACATACAGATATATACAGCCACCACTAGAGGGAGCTCAGGAGATTACTACATACAGATATATACAGCCACCACTAGAGGAGCTCAGGAGATTACTGCATACAGATATATACAGCCACCACTAGAGGAAGCTCAGGAGATTACTACATACAGATATATACAGCCACCACTAGAGGGAGCTCAGGAGATTACTACATACAGATATATACAGCCACCACTAGAGGGAGCTCAGGAGATTACTACATACAGATATATACAGCCACCACTAGAGGGAGCTCAGGAGATTACTACATACAGATATATACAGCCACCACTAGAGGGAGCTCAGGAGATTACTACATACAGATATATACAGCCACCACTAGAGGGAGCTCAGGAGATTACTGCATACAGATATATACAGCCACCACTAGAGGGAGCTCAGGAGATTACTGCATACAGATATATACAGCCACCACTAGAGGGAGCTCAGGAGATTACTGCATACAGATATATACACCACCACTAGAGGGAGCTCAGGAGATTACTACATACAGATATATACAGTCACCACTAGAGGAGCTCAGGAGATTACTGCATACAGATATATACAGCCACCACTAGAGGGAGCTCAGGAGATTACTACATACAGATATATACAGCCACCACTAGAGGGAGCTCAGGAGATTACTACATACAGATATATACAGCCACCACTAGAGAGAGCTCAGGAGATTACTACATACAGATATATACAGCCACCACTAGAGGGAGCTCAGAGATTACTACATACAGATATATACAGCCACCACTAGAGGGAGCTCAGGAGATTACTACATACAGATATATACAGCCACCACTAGAGAGAGCTCAGGAGATTACTACATACAGATATATACAGCCACCACTAGAGGGAGCTCAGGAGATTACTACATACAGATATATACAGCCACCACTAGAGGGAGCTCAGGAGATTACTACATACAGGTATATACAACCACCACTAGAGGGAGCTCACTACATACAGATTATACAGTCACCACTAGAAGGAGCTCAGGAGATTACTACATACAGATATATACAGCCACCACTAGAGAGAGCTCAGGAGATTACTACATACAGATATATATAGCCACCACTAGAGGAGAGCTCAGGAGATTACTACATACAGATATATACAGCCACCACTAGAGGGAGCTCAGGAGATTACTACATACAGATATATACAGCCACCACTAGAGGGAGCTCAGGAGATTACTACATACAGATATATACAGCCACCACTAGAGGGAGCTCAGGAGATTACTGCATACAGATATATACAGCCACCACTAGAGGGAGCTCAAGAGATTACTACATACAGATATATACAGCACCACTAGAGGGAGCTCAGGAGATTACTACATACAGATATATACAGCCACCACTAGAGGGAGCTCAGGAGATTACTACATACAGTATATACAACCACCACTAGAGGGAGCTCAGGAGATTACTACATACATATATATACAGCCACCACTAGAAGGAGCTCAGGAGATTACTACATACAGATATATACAGCCACCACTAGAGAGAGCTCAGGAGATTACTACATACAGATATATACAGCCACCACTAGAGAGAGCTCAGGAGATTACTACATACAGATATATACAGCCACCACTAGAGAGAGCTCAGGAGATTACTACATACAGATATATACAGCCACCACTAGAGGGAGCTCAGGAGATTACTACATACAGATATATACAGCCACCACTAGAGGGAGCTCAGGAGATTACTGCATACAGATATATACAGCCACCACTAGAGGGGAGCTCAGGAGATTACTACATACAGATATATACAGCCACCACTAGAGGGAGCTCAGGAGATTACTACATACAGATATATACAGCCACCACTAGAGGGAGCTCAGGAGATTACTACATACAGATATATACAGCCACCACTAGAGGAAGCTCAGGAGATTACTACATACAGATATATACAGCCACCACTAGAGGGAGCTCAGGAGATTACTACATACAGATATATACAGCCACCACTAGAGGGAGCTCAGGAGATTACTACATACAGATATATACAGCCACCACTAGAGGGAGCTCAGGAGATTACTACATACAGATATATACAGCCACCACTAGAGGGAGCTCAGGAGATTACTACATACATATATATACAGCCACCACTAGAGGGAGCTCAGGAGATTACTACATACAGATATATACAGCCACCACTAGAGGGAGCTCAGGAGATTACTACATACAGATAAATACTGCCACCACTAGGAGATTCCTGCTTATTAAGTATACTTGTAGTCCAACAATAAATTATACAGTGAGCTCCCCCTACAGACAGCTGCAGTAGGATACTTTTAGCATGTAAAGCTGGCAGTGCAGAGGATTTGGAGCTCTTTATCAGAAAAGTTCTGACTGCAATAGGGCTATAAATTGGTGGAACATTCCCTTTAAAGCCAAGTTGTCTTCCACTATGAAGCCATTAATGACACTGATATACATGGAGTGTTCCCTGCGATTAATAAGATCTTCACAGTCTAATTTCCCCTTCACACAACATCCTCCCCCACAGGAATTCAATCAGCCGATCAGGGAACGGGGAGAATGTATATAAACTGTGCAGACAGCGCCATCTGGTGGACGTGTTTTATATTTGCACAATTTGATGAAATTGTAGTCTGAGAGTCTGTTCGGGGCGTTTTATAGAAATGGGTTGGAGGCAATTGGTGCAATTGCATAATAGAGGGATGGCACCTGGGGGGACGAGCTGCATCTAAAGAGCGTTAAAGGTCTTGTCCATTATTGTAAATGTTCGGTTCACTGGTTTGTACTTTCTTCTCATGCCGTTCTCGTCTCTGCTTTAGGGGCAGAGGAATGCCGGAGGAACCGGGAACCGCTCATCTGCCCTCTCTGCCGCTCAAAATGGAGATCTCAAGACTTCCACAGGTCTGTCGTCACTTCGCGGGCTGACCGGGCCGGATCCAGACTGGGATGTCGGCATCATGGGTGATGGATGTTCTTTTCTGTTTGCAGTCATGACGTCCCGGGCCCTGTGGATTCTCCTCCCATCCTCCGCGCCGCCCAGCAGCAGACGCCCCTCCAGCCGCAGACGCCCACAGCTGGATCCCAAAGAAGGTCCCAGGATCCCAACCTAAACCTGACTCATTATGGGGTCCAGCAGATTCCCTCCTCTTACAAGAGCATGGCCGAGCCATGGATTCAGGTAACCCGATCCTCCCTCCAGAGCTCAGCCTTAAAGGGGTTGTGCCAAGCTTCCACAGGATAGCTGGGGGGTTTCAGAATGCTAGGGCCCCCACCGATCCTGGGAGTGGACCCCGTTTACCAGTTCTGATGCAGCAGCATTCGGTGAGCACCATGTTGCTCCATTCATTCGCTATGGGAGTGTCCGAAGCAATGTTGCATACAGCTCCCTTGCAGAGCTGTGCGTCTCCATGGTAACGGGCTCAAACAGTCTTGTGTTTCTTGCTCCCATTTACCCCTTGATGTGGTATAGTATAGAGTATGACTACGGGATTAGTTTGTAGTCTGTTACCATGGTAACACAGGAGACTTTTTTGTTTATTTATTTTCCTTTTAGGTTTTTGGGATGGAGCTGGTCGGGTGTTTGTTCTCCCGAAACTGGAATATCCGAGAAATGGCGCTGAGGCGCCTGTCACATGACGTCAGCGGGGCCCTGCTGTTGGCTAATGGTGAAAGCACTGGAACGTCCGGCACTGGCGGCTCCTCCGGCGGCACGGCGCCCCACGCTGCCAGCGGCTCATCTCAGTCCAGTATCTCAGGGGACGCGGTGGTGGAGGCGTGCTGCAGCGTGCTGTCCATGGTGTGCGGAGACCCTGTCTACAAAGTCTACGTCGCTGCTTTAGTACGTTCCACTCCCCCCGACCCTTTTGTGTTTTTTTTACTTTTACATCGTGCGCCTCCCTAACCGGGACTTTCCCGTCTGTAGAAAACCCTGCGGGCCATGTTGGTGTACACCCCCTGCCACACGACGGCCGAGCGCAAAAAGCTGCAGCGACTTCTCAACCCCGTGGTGGAGACCATTCTGGTCAAGTGCGCGGATGCCAACAGGTGACGTAGACCAAGCGGCTCTAGCATGGCGGTGGGGTGAGCGAGGGCGGGCGTCCCAAATTTACACCCCTTCTTCTTGTCTCCATCAGCCGTACAAGTCAGCTGTCCGTGTCCACGCTGCTGGAACTATGCAAAGGACAGGCGGGGGAGCTGGCGGTGGGACGAGAGATCCTCAAATCTGGTGAGTGACGCCCTCCGCTCAGAAATGTGACGCGTGGCCGGATAGAGGAGACCCTGTTGGCTTTTCATGTGTTAGTGTCCCGAGCTGCAGGGCCTGGTTCCCTTCTTGCTGACGGTTTCCATAGCGTGACAAATATTTGCTGTTCAGGGGTGCACCTAGCCTTTCTGCTGCCTGAGGCGAAAATTGAAACACAGTGGAAGCGCTCATGGCTCTGCCACCGCCCCCACTTGTCTCCAGTTGTCGCCTCACCTGGCCTCATTCCCCGGTGATGATCCCCAAAAACAATGGGGGTCGTTTTCCTTTTTCAGTGCAGTAACGAAATGTTCAAGGCCGGGGGTGCGTTTTATGTTGCAGTAGCGCCCCGATTGACAATTTTATAGACACTTTCCTAAAGCATATGATCTGAGCTGTCATTCGCGGTCTCTCCTTAGGTTCCATTGGCATCGGGGGGGTGGAGTACGTCCTAAACTGTATCCTGGCCACCCAGCCGGAGTCCAACAACTGGCAAGCACTACTGGGCCGTCTGTGTCTCATCGACCGGCTGCTGCTGGAATTTCCTGCTGAATTTTACCCCCACATCATCAGTGGAGACGTCGTACAGGCCGACGCCACAGTCGAGAGGTATCGGGGACGAGGGGGGAGGGGTTATATGTAAAATTTATTCCGGAGATAACTGCTCTGCCACATTAGATCTCCCTGGTTGGGGTCCAGTAGCTCCCAGCGTCCCGGTCTTGCGCCGGATGCGTCACGTCATTGCCCAGACTATACACTTGCACAGGTAGCGGGTCGAGGTGCAGGGTTTTTTGGCGGTAAACTTGGGTTTGGAGTCCCCCCCCCCCCCCTTTGTATTCTTGACGAGTTCCTTTTCTTCCAGGTACAGGAACCTTCTGTCCTTGCTGAATTTCGCATTGCAGTCCATTGACAACTCGCACTCGATGGTCGGAAAGCTGTCGCGCCGGGTGTTCCTGAGCGCCGCCCGGATGGTGGCGCGAGTCCCCCACGTGTACGTCAAGCTGCTGGACATGTTAAGCGCCACGAGCTCCACCCATTACAGCCGCATGCGGCGGCGGTTAATGGCCATCGCTGAAGAAATGGACATCGTGGAGGTCATTCAGCAGGGCCTGGAGGACTCGCAAGCTTTCGAGAACCGCAGGGAAGCTTTCGTGCAGCCGCCCGCCCCGGCGAACTCCCCCGTAACCTCCCAAAGTAATTCCCCGGAACATACTATGCAGCTATCAGGGAAGGACCTAGGCGTCTCCAAAGCGGCTTCCGGCCCGGCGGACTTGAACGAGACGCTAGAAGCGATGTCCTTGGGACTTCCGGTGCCCACGGCACCAACCGAACAACCAAAGCCTGCCATCCAGACAAAACGCAGACCGCTCAGTCAGTGCTTGAACTCTCCTTCCTCCTCTCAGCCCCATTCCTTATTCCAGACCTTGCCTTCCCCTTCTTCAGCCCCGTCTGGGACAGCTGGACCTGTCTCCGACGTTGCCAAGCCCAAACCTCAAGCTTTTGCCCCCTGTAAACTTTCCTCCGCTTCCCCTCAGACTCTGAGGAAATTTTCTCTTCAGATACAGAAGAACCACTCGGGGGGGAAGGAACCCGAAAAACTCTCCCCTGTCTTCACCCAAGCCAGACCCTTACCATCTCACCAGATACACAGGCCAAAACCCTCCTGGCCAACGCCTGGGGACACGGGCAAAGCAGGAGAATCTCCGAAAGGCAATATGACTCTGGAGCTAAACGTTTCCCACTGTGACAATAGTGGTGGTAGTAGTACCAATGCTGTTATACCTAGTGACGACACTGTGTTCACCCCCGTGGAGGAGAAGAGCCGCCTGGATGCCAACACCGAGCTCAACTCCAGCATGGAAGACTTATTGGAAGCGTCCATGCCGGCCAGTGACAGCACCGTCACCTTCAAGTCTGAGGTGGCGGTGCTGTCACCTGAGCGGGCCGAGGTGGATGACACCTACAAGGAGGACGTCAGCCATAATCAGAAGTGCAAAGAGAAAATGGAGGCCGAGGAGGAGGAGGCGCTGGCCATTGTGCTGGCCATGTCCGCTTCTGAGGACGCCCTGCCAGTCGTGCCCCAGCTGCAGGTGGAGAACGGGGAGGACATCATCATCATCCAGCAGGATGTAAGTTCACTCCTTCAGGCGGTGGAGGGTCCACAAGTTAAGACACCCACCCTTTTAATGGCGCAAAGCCTGTGAGCTCAGGCCTCCACATGACGCCAACATGGTGACCCCTTTAACTAGTGGAGGTTAGACCTCACAGACCATCACCAGTGGTATCTTCAGGGTCTGATGTGTGTGCCGACATTACACTGGGGGGACGTTTGGTGCTGAGGTTAAATCTGTTGGTGTGTGCTTGAAATGTAAAGCCCTGACCTGCGCTGCCGTGTACCATAGAGCGGGGGCCCCGCAGAGCCAAGGTATCCTGCCCTCGTCTGCAGGACAGAAGTGCAGCCGATCGGGTTTCTGCCTGGAGCGCCGCAGGGTGCTGGATTACAGGAGCAGGTCGGGTCCCCGGGTCAGTGACGGTGGGGACCTGAGGAGAAGAAGGAAGTGGTTTAACAGTGATTCTTCCTTCTCAGATGGGCGAGCGCAATGTAGTTCGAACCCGACGATCACGTGATCGCTGGGTGTCTCAGGGGCAGAGGAGCGCAGAGCTGCAGTCAGTAGACCCTGATCATCTCTGCCTTGTCCAAAGCCCCATCCTTTGGATGCTCCAGTTACTGTGGAAATAGTGCAAATTTTTTTTAAAAAGTCGTATGGTCTCCCAAAGGTCTTTTAGTGACCTCTTAAGGACAAATTATGTGGCAAAAATATATAAAACTTTTTTTTTTTTTTTTTAAAGTAAAACAATAACAGAATAAAAAATATAATAAAATACAAAAGAATATAAAAGAAAAAAAAGGAAAGTGCAAAAAAAAAAAAAAAGTCAGTGTCCCCCAGAGGTCTTTTAAAGATCTCTCGGGGGACATATTATGTGGCAAAAATATATTTACAAAATTAATAAAAGAAAAATTATGAAAAAAAGCATACAAATAAAGGGGGGGGAAAAAAGTGCAAAATAAAGTGTTCACTCTACCTCAACTGTCTTTTTATGACCTCTTGGGGGACAAATTATGTGGCAAAAATATATTTAAAAAAAAAAAAAAAGTAATAAAACAAAACAAATAGTAAAAAAAAATAATAGCAGAAAAATAAAAAGGAAAAAGTCCAAAATAAAAAAAATAGTGTCAGTGGAATTTGACCAGCTTGTGTATAGTCGTTGTACAAGACATTAAAGGGGTTCTCCGGGAATTAAGAAAATGAAAATACTTAAATATTACTTTATTATAAATATATTCCCAAATACCTTTCATTAGTTATAATGGCTCGTTTTCACTGGGGAGCAATCATTAGGAGAAATAAAATGGCCGCCGTCCTATTAGTGCACACAAAACCTGTCCAGGGTTCCAGATGGCGACCAAAATGGTCGCAAATGCAACTTAGATTTTACAAATGGCAACAAGACTTTTTAGTCTTGTCGTCATTTGCGCCTGGACCCGACCGCATTTACTGATACTAGGCTGCGCTACAGTGCAGCCTAGTATCGGAGAACATTGGAGCAGATAAAATAAAAAAATCTCTTACCTGTCCTGCACCGCGGCTCCGCTCTGGGTCCGGCGCTCCTCTGTCTTTCCGGGCGGCACTGCACTGTCTTGACTGCGTACAGCGTCAGGACGTAGTGCGCGCACTCTGACCTGACGCTTCACGCATTTAGGTGACAGTACAGCGCTGGGAAGAGAAGAAGAGGAGCGCCGGAGCGGAGCCGCGGCGCAGGAGAGGTAAGAGATTTTTTTTTATTTTATTCTGATGGCCGCAGAGTGGGCTGATCTGAGGTCTGATGGGGGCACAGTGGGCTGATCTGAGGTCTGATGGGGGCACAGTGGTCTGCTCTGAGGTCTGATGGGGGCACAGTGGGCTGATCTGAGGTCTGATGGGGGCACATTTGGCTGATCTGAGGTCTGGTGGGGGCACAGTGGGCTGATCTGAGGTCTGATGGGGGCACAGTGGTCTGCTCTGAGGTCTGATTGGGGGCACAGTGGGCTGATCTGAGGTCTGATGGGGGCACAGTGGGCTGATCTGAGGTCTGATGGGGGCACAGTGGGCTGATCTGAGGTCTGATGGGGGCACAGTGGGCTGATCTGAGGTCTGATGGGGGCACAGTGGGCTGCTCTGAGGTCTGATGGGGGCACAGTGAGCTGCTCTGAGGTCTGATGGGGCACAGTGGGCTGCTCTGAGGTCTGATGGGGGCACAGTGGGCTGATCTGAGGTCTGATGGGGGCACAGTGGGCTGATCTGAAGTCTGATGGGGGCACAGTGGGCTGATCTGAGGTCCGATGGGGGCACAGTGGGCTGATCTGAGGTCCGATGGGGGCACAGTGGGCTGATCTGAGGTCCGATGGGGGCACAGTGGGCTGATCTGAGGTCTGATGGGGGCACAGTGGGCTGATCAGAGGTCCGATGGGGGCACATTCGGCTGATCTGAGGTCTGATGGGGGCACAGTGGGCTGATCTGAGGTCTGATGGGGCACAGTGGGCTGCTCTGAGGTCTGATGGGGGCACAGTTGGCTGCTCTGAGGTCTGATGGGGGCACAGTGGGCTGATCGGAGGTCCGATGGGGGCACATTCGGCTGATCTGAGGTCTGATGGGGGCACAGTGGGCTGATCTGAGGTCTGATGGGGCACAGTGGGCTGCTCTGAGGTCTGATGGGGGCACAGTTGGCTGCTCTGAGGTCTGATGGGGGCACAGTCGGCTGCTCTGTGGTCTGATGGGGCACAGTGGGCTGATCTGAGGTCTGATGGGGGCACAGTGGGCTGCTCTGTGGTCTGATGGGGGCACAGTGGGCTGCTCTGTGGTCTGATGGGGGCACAGTGGGCTGCTCTGTGGTCTGATGGGGGCACAGTGGGCTGCTCTGTGGTCTGATGGGGGCACAGTGGGCTGCTCTGTGGTCTGATGGGGGCACAGTGGGCTGCTCTGTGGTCTGATGGGGGCACAGTGGGCTGCTCTGTGGTCTGATGGGGGCACAGTGGGCTGCTCTGTGTCTGATGGGGGCACAGTGGGCTGCTCTGTGGTCTGATGGGGGCACAGTGGGCTGATCTGAGGTCTGATGGGGGCACAGTGGGCTGATCTGAGGTCTGATGGAGGCACAGTGGGCTGATCTGAGGTCTGATGGAGGCACAGTGGGCTGATCTGAGGTCTGATGGGGGCACAGTGGGCTGATCTGAGGTCTGATGGGGGCACAGTGGGCTGATCTGAGGTCTGAAGGGGGCACATTCGGCTGATCTGAGGTCTGATGGGGCACAGTGGGCTGCTCTGTGGTCTGATGGGGGCACAGTGGGCTGCTCTGTGGTCTGATGGGGGCACAGTGGGCTGCTCTGTGGTCTGATGGGGGCACAGTGGGCTGCTCTGTGGTCTGATGGGGGCACAGTGGGCTGCTCTGTGGTCTGATGGGGGCACAGTGGGCTGCTCTGTGGTCTGATGGGGGCACAGTGGGCTGCTCTGTGGTCTGATGGGGGCACAGTGGGCTGCTCTGTGGTCTGATGGGGCACAGTGGGCTGATCTGAGGTCTGATGGGGGCACAGTGGGCTGATCTGAGGTCTGATGGAGGCACAGTGGGCTGATCTGAGGTCTGATGGAGGCACAGTGGGCTGATCTGAGGTCTGATGGGGGCACAGTGGGCTGATCTGAGGTCTGAAGGGGGCACATTCGGCTGATCTGAGGTCTGATGGGGGCACACACATTATACTGGTTGGGGTTTTATTACTGGGGAGGGCACACTGCGCCACCAATGATAACTACGTTTAATACAACTACAGAAGGCGGGTGCCGCACCTGAGGGGTTAACTACCACTGATTGCAGCTCCCTATAATACAGGTCAGGTGCCGGCTATGTGATCCTGCGCCGGCACCCGTCTCCTGTAGTTGTATTCAACGTAGTTACCATCATTGGTGGCGCAGTGCGCCTCCCCAGTAATAAAAACCCCAACCAGTATAATAATCATTAGTGGCTCAGTGCATCCCCCCCCCCAGTATTATTCATTGGTGGCACAGTGCCCAAACCTTCCCCCCCAAACTATAATAATCATTGGTGGCAGTGGCCACAGTGTCCCCTCACCCTCTTCATTGGTGGTTCAGTGGCAGTTCCGATCGGAGCCCAGCAATGTAATCACGGAGCGCCGATCGGTTACCATGGCAACCAGGACGCTACTGAAGTCCTGGCTGCCATGGTAAGCTCCCTGCTGCCCTGGGCACAAAGCCCAGGGCAGCAGGGAGAGTGTAAAGTCCTATTCATCCTGATAGAGATCTATTCGGGTGAATAGGACAAGAGTTCTAGCCCCTAAGGAGGCCAATAATTAGTAAATAAAAAGTAAAAGAAAACACCAATATATTCATATACATACGACCGTGAGAATGTGCCTGCATCTATTCCGCAATTTTGCAGGATACAGCTGCATTCACTTCAATGGGCGGCTTGCGAACTTGCCTAGCCGTGGCGCCGCAAGAAATTATAGAACATGTCCTATTCTTGTCTGCAACAGCGGACAAGAATAGGCATTTTGAACAGGACGCCCGGCAATTTGCGGAACACACGCCGGGCGGCATCTGTGGTATTGCAGATCCGTATTTTTGCGTATTTAAATTTGGCGCCTAAAAATTTTATTTGGCTCCTAAATTTTTCAGTTCAGGAGCCAATGGCTCCTAGGCATTTTTTTTTTTAGTCTGGAGCACTGCTATCCTAATCACACAGGAAGACAAGTTACTTCACAACACTGAGGTAAAGAGCTGCCTCATCCTCCTCTCTGCTCTGCTCGTCGTGGATTATGATCCTGAATACAGATGATAAGATCTTCAGCTGAATCTCTGTAGGAATGGAGTTCATGAGGAGACATGAAGTACAGAGAGGAGGTGAGGATGTGGATAATGAGCAGCAGCTCTTGTATGCAGTCTCCATTACCACAGTCTGTCCTGTCCGTCCTGTCTGTACTTCATGTCTCCTCATGATCTACATTCCTACAGAGATTTAGTTGAAGATCTTATCATCTGTATTCAGGATCATAATCCCTGACGAGCAGAGCAGAGAGGAGGATGAGGCAGCTCTTTACCTCAGTGTTGTGAAGTAACTTGTCCTGCTGTGTGATTAGGACAGGTTCTGTGTGTAATAATAGGACATCGGCCATTTTATTTCTCCTAATGATTCCTCCCCAGACAAAACGAGCCGTTATAACTAATGAAAGGTATTGGGGAATATATTTATAATGAAGTAATATTTAAGTATTGAATGAGTTGCAGCATGGCCCCTAACCTGCTCCCTGCTGCCCCCGCTGTCTCCATCTTCCAGTCCTGGCACTGTTTACATCTGGCTATGGACATGGTCACATGCTCCGCTCCAGCCAATGACTGGCTGCATGTGGCCACGTCACTGCTGAAGTCATTGGCTGGAGTGGAGCATGTGACCATGTCCATAGCCAGATGTAAACAGCGCAGGGGGTCGGGGAGCAGGTTATTAATCTTCGTTTTAGGGGCCATGGTGCAGGAACTGTTACTGGCAAATCCCTTTAAGCCCATATTACACTGCACAATATTCGGGACAATTACTGGGAACAAGTCTTATTAGATACACTCATTCCTGATATCTGGCGGTATAATCGTGCCGCTGATTTGTTTGATGTTTGATTTGTATATCTAATCAGGATATTTCCACCTCAGTAAGGATCTGCAAATGTTGACATGGGAACACCCCTTTTAACCCCTTCCTGACATGGTGATTTTGCTTTTTCATTTTTCACTCCCTGCCTTACCGGGGCCATAACTATAATTTTCCGTTCACATATCCGTACGATTTGTTACTTGTTTTTTGCGCAACGAGTTTTATTTTCTAAGTAAAACCGACCTGTGCCCTCCCTTCTCTGGACCAGTATCACTACAGTGACGCCAGATTTATGGGAGGTGAAGTGACGAATAAACTGCATATTGGCCATTTTGATTTTTTTTTTTTTCTGTAAATACATTTAGATTTTAGTAGTGCAGGCATTTTGGGATGCGGCAATGCCTAATGATGTTTGTTTCATCATGGGGGAAGGGTTGATTTGAATTTTTTTATTTGTCTATTCTTTAAACTTTCTTTTACTTTATTTCTTTAAGCCCCCTAGAGGGCTTTAATATGCAGTTTTCAGATCGCTCATGCCTTACATTGCAATGAATGAGTTCGCCCTGCCACCTGCTGGCCCCGATAAGAACTGCAGCTGTAATAGCATAGGTTTCTTCAGAGAGACCCTGACTCCCCTGATCACCACATGTAGGAGGTGTCCAGGCCCTGGGAGCACAGTCTCCTGGGGAAGCCTCCCCAGATGCTGTGATCTCACCTGAGGGGTTAAATGTCTGCGATCTGTGTTATCGCCAATCGCAGACGTTAGTCCTGGGTGTCTGCGGTGTGAAACGGCATGCCATGTTTATAGACCTGACATCCACCATACATGTACAGCAGATGTCAGGAAGGGGTTAATAAAGCGTTCTCTACCTGCATAATGAAACGTGACAACCAATATGGCCGCTTCTGCAGCGCTCACAGGGGTTGTCATCCAGGTTTCCCACCTCCCTTAGCCATGGTTATAACTAGGCCAAATGCTCGCTGACTACATATGGGAGCTGTGACGGCGGCCATGTTCTCCCCCACATTGCAGCCCAAAATATAAGCAGCTGAGCCTGATCCATCTGGGGTCCGGGGGGGCAACATTGTGTTACAGCGCCGTCCATTACACAGCCTTTGTTTTTAGCATCCAGTACTACTACTCCCAGCAGATCTGACAGAATTGTCAATTTGAATGTGTTCAGAGTCTTACGTTGTGATGTTCTCCTGACAGACTCCAGAGACGCTGCCCGGGCATACCAAAGCAAAGAACCACTATCGGGAAGAGGTGGAGTGGCTGAAGGGCCAGCAGATCGGACTGGGGGCGTTCTCCTCCTGCTACCAGGCTCAGGATGTGGGGACAGGCACCCTAATGGCTGTAAAACAGGTGAGAGACTGTGCCCGTACATAGCGGGTTGTGTTCTGGGGTCCAGTACAGCGCTGTGCCCGTACATAGCGGGTTGTGTTCTAGGGTCCGGTACAGTGCTGTGCCCGTATATAGAAGGTTGTGTTCTGGGGTCCGGTACAGCGCTGTGCCCGTACATAGAGGGTTGTGTTCTAGGGTCCGGTACAGCGCTGTGCCCGTATATAGCAGGTTGTGTTCTGGGGTCCAGTACAGCCTGGCCGTACAAGCGGCTGTTTGGGCGGCAGCTGTGTACATAGCAGGTTGTGTTCTGGGGTCCGGTACAGCCGCTGTGCCCGTACATAGCGGGTTGTGTTCTGGGGTCAGGTACGCGCTGTGCCCGTACATAGAGGGTTGTGTTCTGGGTCCAGTACAGCGCTGTGCCCGTACATAGAGGGTTGTGTTCTGGGGTCCGGTACAGCGCTGTGCCCGTACATAGCAGGTTGTGTTCTGGGTCCAGTACAGCGCTGTGCCCGTACATAGCAGGTTGTGTTCTGGGGTCCGGTACAGCGCTGTGCCCCGTACATAGCGGGTTGTGTTCTGGGGTCAGGTACAGCGCTGTGCCCGTACATAGAGGGTTGTGTTCTGGGGTCCGGTACAGCGCTGTGCCCGTACATAGAAGGTTGTGTTCTGGGGTCTGGTACAGCGCTGTGCCCGTACATAGAGGGTTGTGTTCTGGGGTCAGGTACAGCGCTGTGCCCGTACATAGAGGGTTGTGTTCTGGGGTCCGGTACAGCGCTGTGCCCGTATATAGAAGGTTGTGTTCTGGGGTCCGGTACAGTGCTGTGCCCGTACATAGCAGGTTGTGTTCTGGGGTCCGGTACAGCGCTGTGCCCGTACATAGAGGGTTGTGTTCTGGGGTCAGGTACAGCGCTGTGCCCGTACATAGAGGGTTGTGTTCTGGGGTCAGGTACAGCGCTGTGCCCGTACATAGAGGGTTGTGTTCTAGGGTCCGGTACAGCGCTATGCCCGTACATAGCGGGTTGTGTTCTAGGGTCCGGTACAGCGCTGTGCCCACCCGGTCAGGGGTATGGACATGTTCACACGGTCTGATAGATGCACACTAACTTACTAGTATGAGATATTGAAAACACGGCGGCTTCACCTTGTAATCCGTTTCGCCTGCCTCCCGCCAGGTCACCTACGTCAGGAATACGTCCACCGAGCAGGGAGAGGTGGTGGAGGCGCTGCGCGAGGAGATCCGCATGATGAGCCACCTCTCTCACCCCAATATCATCCGGATGCTGGGGGCCACCTGTGAGAAGAACAACTACAACCTCTTTGTGGAGTGGATGGCAGGTAACGGCGGTCAGCGCCCCTTCCTCCAGGATGTGGTCATCCGGGGGCGTTCCCTTCATCCTGCGCTCATTTTCCAGGTGGTTCTGTCGCTCATCTGCTGAGTAAATATGGCGCCTTCAAGGAGTCCGTGGTCATCAACTACACGGAGCAGCTGCTGCGGGGCCTGGCGTATCTGCACGAGAATCAGATCATCCACCGAGACATTAAAGGTGAAGTACAGGGATGATGGGGGCTGTAGTCACCGATCAGAGCCGTGCGATGTATTAATACGGTTCCCGTCCTTCTGTATTATTGTACCATCTGCGTTTCGGTCCACAGGTGCCAACCTACTGATCGACAGCACTGGACAGCGGCTGCGGATCGCCGATTTTGGAGCAGCCGCCAGACTGGCCTCGAAGGGCACTGGCGCTGGCGAATTTCAAGGGCAGCTGCTGGGGACGATCGCATTCATGGCACCAGAGGTATGGTAGAGACGTCTGTGCGCTACGGTCAGGACGTGAGATCGCCGCCACGGGTTTCACAATGTCGCGGTTTTTCGCAGGTGCTGAGGGGGCAGCAATACGGGCGGAGCTGCGACGTCTGGAGCGTCGGCTGCAGCATCATAGAGATGTCCTGCGCCAAACCTCCTTGGAACGCGGAGAAGCACTCCAACCACCTCGCCCTCATCTTCAAGGTAGGAGATTCTGTGTGTAGATGCAGTATAAAGCATGGTGGAGGGGGCGGAGCGTTTTCAGGCCACCTCCATAGAAGACCCCATGCCGCTTCTGCTCGTGGTGACCTTTTTGTCTCTTCTCACCTTACAGATCGCGAGTGCGACTACTGCCCCCACCATCCCGGCTCATCTCTCGCCCGGTTTACGGGATGTGACCCTCCGCTGCCTGGAACTTCAACCTCAGGACCGACCCCCATCCCGAGAGCTACTGAAACACCCCGTCTTCAGGACCAAGTGGTAGAAAAGCCGAGAGACGGACGTCTTAAAACATGCTACTGATAGCGGGGGGAGGGGCTCTCGATATCCTGCCCCGCCCCCTGCCATTGACAATACCCGTGTGTTGTGTAGCCGTGCTGCGCCTCCGGAGCTGCGGGCCCGCGTTCAGTGGTTCGCCTGTCGCTTCAGAGTCGAGGTTTTCTTCTCTTCTTTCCCCTCTATTTATTTTCTGAAAATTGCAAAAACAAAAAAATCTATATATATAAAATCAATGGCGCGGTCCAGGGGCGACCCCACCCCCCCTTGCGAGATGCAGCGCACGC
Organism: Rhinella marina; assembly: GCA_900303285.1. Classification (NCBI taxonomy): domain Eukaryota; kingdom Metazoa; phylum Chordata; class Amphibia; order Anura; family Bufonidae; genus Rhinella; species Rhinella marina. The sequence continues at coordinate 58,150 of ONZH01027410.1, read as the reverse complement.
GGCCATAGTGGGAATGCAATGTGTAAATACACTGTACAACACCCGACAACCTGCTCGCAGCTCCCGACAACCTGCTCACTCCCTCCTTTCATGTTTGATACATTTTTATATCTTAAGGTAATTGTCATTTCAGGTGTTTGTTGGGACAGAAGTTTTTATTTTGTATTTTTTTTTATTTTTCCGTTGCAAATCTATTTCCCTGTCGGAAGAGTAACCGGGAAACGGTAACGCTGAATCTGAATTGGGTCGTACAGAACCTCAGGTTCTTATTGTGGTGATAAGGAAATCCATATCCCCCATGCTTTACCTTGCAGTTTTGCCTATTTACATTGGCTCCGCCCCCACATTATGAAGACAGCACGGTGATCATCTGATCGCCACCGCTCTGTCTTCCCTAACCCCTCCAACGCCCCATTACACGGCGGCCATCGCTCATACTGGCCCCGCCCCTGACCTCCATGTACCCTAACAGGGTATCGGTGATCTCGTCGATCATCAGGATTCTGCCCCTTTCCGCATGCTTTACCCTGCAGCTCATCTCATTCAGATCGGCTGCTGCGTTTTAAGGACTTCCTTGCTGTCTGACCAGCGTTCGATTACATGGCGCCACATGTACAGGACTTGGTTACAGGAGGATCTGTCTAGGAGATGATGGGGGTGGTGGTTCTGTGCGACGCTCGGCTTAGTTTCCAGGTTGCTGCGCTGACAGGGAACCTTAGTGCGCATCTTCTTCCTTGCATCTTGGTTAGGACGGGGTTAACTTTGTGTCCGCTGATTCTAGTAATAAGGACGACGGATCCATCTCGAACCAAATCAAAATGTTTGTGACTTGACTACGATCTGTCTATTTTTTTTTTTTTTAAATGTAAAAAAAAATTTCTGTTTTTAATTGGCCAACTTGCTGCTGGTTTCCTTCTGTGATACACGAGGATCATAATCCAGTGACTGGTATGAACCAGGAATCGAAAAACGACTTCTCGTGAAAACAGCGCCACACCTGTCCGCAGGTTGTGTGCGGTACTGCAGCTCTCTTCACGTGAATGGAGCTGAGCCGCAATACCGGACGTGACCAGTGGGGGGGCGCTGCTTTATGGGAACTGGTATTTCTTCAGACGTTACCTGCGGCAGGGGAGGCGTCTGTCACATCTAAAGCCACGCAGGGAACCGCAGCCTTCGTCACTCCAGCTGTTGTGAAACTACAACTCCCAGCATGCTCCTGCCACTTGTGTTGCCGTTTAGAGAACAGCCAAACAAGTGTGCATGATGTGGGAGGTGTAGTTTCACAACACCTGGAGCGCCGGAGGTTGCTGACCCCGGAGATAGAGGGATGTACGCAGCTCCACGTGTATTGCTGCTGGAATCCAGCAGGGGGCGTTGGCGCTCATCGTTCCGATCAATACAATGATTTTTATGTTGTGTTTTTTTTTTTTTTAACTCCTTGGAAGCCAGGTGAGGTTGTTGCACAATGAAAAAGAATCCAGTTATTCCGTAACTCAGGATCCGCTCGCGATAAGCTACTGTACGTCTCAGCCGCCGCCGAGGGCGCGCTGAGACGGCGTCAATGTGAATTTCATGACATCGGACATTCCTTTTCATGCGACAGACAAACAAATTCCAAAGAGTTAAAGTGACTGTTCCTCACTGTGAAGTCTCGTAGCTCTGCCGCTCGTACTTGACTCTCTCTCTGTATATATATTTGTATGTATTGCACTCTTTCCAATGTACTGGAAGACTGACGGTTGTGTCGCCGCTGCCCCTCCCCCTCCCCGCACAATGGCTCAATCAGTATTACCCTGTAGATCTCGGCTCCTCGCGCTCTCTCCCTCCCCCCCCTCTCCGATTCTGGTGTAATCAAAGCTGGACTGAGAATGGCGTCTGTGCGCGTCTTCCCCTTACCTGGTACTCCTGTACATAACGCCGCCTGCTTCGTGTGATTTCAGTCTCTACTACCTCAGGTTCCTATAGATTTTTTTTTCTTCTACCAAAGTTTTTTTTTTTTTTTTTTTTTTACTATTTTTTTCACGATGAGATGATATTTGCTGTATGATTCCTAAGACTTCCAGGGCTCAAGGGCTAAAAAATAAACTTTTCTCTTAGCACCTTAACTGTGCAAGCAAAAACAAATTAAAATAAAAAAAAAAAAAAAAAAGTTGCCGAAATCTCGGGGTGAAGAATAAATTTGGCTTCGATGTATCCAATGTTATTTTAAAATATATCGAAATATTTTAATTATTAAAGGTGTTTTTTTTTTTAACCCGTGACGCGATTTTTATGGCATCATTTGTATGGATTTCTGGTGGGGGGGGTTATTTTTGGTTTTTATAATAAATAAAATTTTTAAGAAATTGCTGCTTTACGTTCTACACGGATGGATATTGCATGGGCGGGGTTAACCCTTCCACTGCCAGGGAGTTCAGGACTCTTTCTATACTTGCAAAAGACCTGATACATAGTGGCGAGGCCGTCCCGCTCTCTACCCTCATCGCCGCCTTCATGCAACTTTGCCACAAAGTGTAACATTTTGTAAAAATTTCATTTTGTGGCTCTGATGGCGGCAGAGCCCGAGATGTACGTGTCGGAAGATATTGTCACATGGTCACGGGGGATGGATACTGGTCCCGACACACAGTCCATGATGCATAAATCTCCTGTCCTGACTGTTTGTTACAATGTATCAGCGCATACAAGGCTTATTCCACATTGGATCGGGTCCCTATGCTTGGTGCACGGGCCGGGGAAGCCTCCGATACGTATGTCAGGCTGCTTTCACATCTGCGTTTTTTTTCCTTACCGGTTTTGAGATCTGTCATAAAATCTCAAAACCGCAGGAAAACGCTTCAGTTTTGTCCCCATTCATTGTCAACTAAGACAAAATTGAACAAACTTGAACGGAGTCACCAGAACACATTACGTTCCGGTTTGCTGCATTCCCATGCCGGAGAGCAAACCACAGCAAGCAGCGTGGGAAACTGAACATGCCGGATCTGGCACCAAAAAACCATGTAAGTCAATGGTACCTGATCTGGGTTTTTGTTGTTTTTTTTTTTTTTTTTTTTTTTTCCCGGACATGAAAAAAAAAAACGGATCCAGTGCCTATTGACTTACAGTGGTTTTTCTTGCCAGATCCGGTTTCTTCATTTTCGAAATCAGATCCACTATGAACGGATGTGTTTTGCTGTGGTTTTGAGATCCCCTGCCAGACCTCAAAACTGGACAGCAATAACGCAGATGTGAAAGTAACCGCAGATATAAACCTAGGACTCCAGTTTTATAAAAAAATATATATATATACACACAGTACTGAGCAAAAATCTAAGGCAGGTGTGGAAATAATGCTGCAGTTCTTCAAATCTAGAAGTGTTAATAGTTCACTGCCAGGCGCTTAGGCAATATGGCGCTTTGGCTCGTGCTGACCCCCTGCTCATGGATGTAGGATTACTCCAATCTTTCTGTCACCTCATATAATATCAGACAGGCTGGAAGATGAGATCAGGACTCCTTCTTTACACTGAAAGACAGTTCTTAAAGGGCATCTGTCAGCAGTTCTGTCCCTATGACACTGGCTGGCCTGTTACATGTGCACTTGGCGGCTGAAGACATCTGTGTTGGTCCCATGTTCATATGTGTCCGCATTGCCGAGAAAAATCATATTTTATTATATGCAAATGAGCCTCTAGGAACAACGGGGGCGTTACCATTACACCTAGAGGCTCCGCTCTCTCTGCAACTGTCACACCCTCTGCACTTTGACCGGAGCAGGCAGTGTAAACATGATCACACCTGGTCCTGCTAATCACAGAGCAGAGGATGCGGCAGTTGCAGAGAGAGCAGAGCCGCTAGGTGTAATGGTAACGCCCCCGTTGCTCCTAGAGGCTCATTTGCATAACTTAAGACCTCAATCAGCACCATAAACAATGGCGCCCTGTTCTTCCAATCCCCATAGACCATAGTGGATCGTGATCTGGTTGCTTTCCGGCATTTACAAAGTAATCGCACTCTAACATCACTAATATGCGCAATTACTGTTTTTGGCAGAAAAGCTAATACAACATGGGAAAACATTCCTGACTAGGTGCAGCTGAGTAAGGCTGAGTTCACACTTCAGTTATTGGGTCAGTTAGGTCCATCAGTGATTATCAGATAGAACCATTAGTGAAGCCTCCATAGAAATCAGGTATAAGGGAAACATATGCCCCTGTTCTGTGTTTTTGACCCGCACCTAGTTTTGGCTCACAGTAAGGCCTCCTGCACATGTCCGCAAACAGCAGGTCTGCAATACACGGGCACTGGCTGTGTGTACACCGCAATCTATAAGATCAGTACGGGACCCCCATGGAAGCACCACAGAGAGGGTTTTCTGTCCGTGTCTCACACTGCAAAAAAGTAGCGCATACACTACTTTTTTGCGGAGCGGATTGCGGACCACATTCAAGTGAATGGGTCCACGTCTACATGCAGCAGCCTACGGTTGGTGCCTGTGCCCTGCGGATCACAGCATGGGCCTGGCCGGTACATATTTGTCTGCATGAGGCCTTACTGATCAAATAACTGAAGTGTAAACTCAGCCTTATGGGCAACAAACAGAATCCACAGTCATGACATGAATACTGCTTATTGGGTGGAATTGAGTCATTTAACAAAATGGGGGGGGGGTCAGATTAATAGCAGTGTGGAGGTCGATTAGTGAGGTCATTCAATCTGTGGAGAAAAAGGGGTCAATTATGGCCCTTATTTAAAGAAGATGAGCAGCAAATGTTGGACCTGCTGGTTGTAGCCCTCACTCAGTGAGTAAAAAGGGTCGTTCCAGACATTGTACTGAATAAGTAAGAACTTTGATCAAGAAGTTGATTGGACGATGGAAAACATATAAAGAAGTGCAGAAAATAACTGGCTGCTGAGCTAAAATGATCTCCAATGCTTTAAAATGGCAAACAAAATCCGAAGCACGTGGTAGGAAAAGAAATACGACCGTCCGTGTGGATCATAGAATAACAAGAATGGCAAAGAAGAATCCAGTGATCAGCTCCAGGGAAATCCAAGAAGATCTTCAGTTACCTGTGAGTCCTGCATCAATCAGAAGACGGGAAGCCAAACTATCTGCAAGAAGTCCTCGTAAAGAACCATCGCTGAGAAGAAGACGTGTGATGAAAAGGTTACAGTCTATTGACCGGCCTGAAGAGAAGTGGTGGAACGTTCTATGGATAATAAGATTGTTCTTACTGGGTCTGAAGGCTGCAGACAGTTTGACATTTGACCCATAAACACTGAATTCCAGCCACAGTTCACTGTGAATATATAAAGGTATGGTTGCACAACATATAATGAACAATAAAGGTAGAAATGAATTCAAATATATGTGGCACTATGCCAACTAAAGATAAAAAAGGAAGTCCTTAGTTACACAGATTTGCAAATGCGTGATCATGCCCACTCACCAATCGTCACGGTAACTTCCTGTGGAGTGGGTTCCTACACTCATCTATGCCTCTGTTCAGACTACATCCAAGTCTCCATGGTTCTGGGCGTGTGGAACCAGCTAAATAGGTATCCTATCAGGAAGTCCTGGGTGAATGGGCGTCGTCAGGTCCAAAAAGAGCATGCTAGGCTCAGTATATAATGATAAAAAATAATAAAAGTTTGGACCAACGATATATATATATATACATTTTTTTCTTTAAGTGCATATCCATAAAGCAGAACTGTAGATATATAAAGGTATGGTTGCACAACATATAATGAACAATAAAGGTAGAAATGAATTCAAATATATGTGGCACTATGCCAACTAAAGATAAAAAAGGAAGTCCTTAGTTACACAGATTTGCAAATGCGTGATCATGCCCACTCACCAATCGTCAGTTCACTGTGAAGACTGGAAAACATGGAGAGGCGAGCAGAATGGTTTGGGGATGTGTCTCATACTCTGCAGCCGGGTCCATTCATCACATACCGGGCACCAAGGACCAGTCTGAGTATATGAAAATACTGGAGGAGGTCGTGATGCTGAAGAAGAAGAAATGTGGGCAACATCCAACAAGATTGATGGTATGAAGCGCCCGCCTGATCCCCAGACCTCGATCCGATGGAGAATTTGTGGAGTGACATCTAAAGTGCTGTATTTGATGCCAAACCCAAGAATGCAGAAGAAGTGTGGAATGTGGTCCGGTCAGCTCGGGCTGGAATAACTGCTCGCAGGTGTCAGATGTTGGGTGACTCCAGGCCACACGGAGGGAAAGCAGTGATCAGAAGTAAATATTCAGTGATTAACAGAAAAGAGAATATAGTGTAAATATTGGAGTTTCTAACTGAAAATGCAAACACATTTTTTGTAGAGTTTATTATTCCTTTCTCTTCATTTTCAGATGAAAAATTGATATTTTGTTCACGTTTTCATTCAGGATTGGATGTTCCGCGCTCCTGGCGCCTCTGTATGTATCGGGATAAGTGATATTATATTAGACATAACTGTATGTGAGATCCCATCTGATTCCAGTGTAATCCATGGGGATCTGGCGATCTGTGTCCCTGTCCGGCTATGCCAGATATGGCAAACTCCAGAAGTCTGTGAGGAGAATTGGGCCTGTACAGGGATTTCTTTTTTTCTCTCCATTCATTGACAACAAGCATCTTGAAAATAGTGAAGAAATGAAACCATCAATAGAAAGTTGAATAAGGCCAGTTTCATACATAAGTGTTACCAGCGTCTCCATGATGCTGTAATAGGGTCTGTAGACCTACGGCCGGGCAGCAACGCCCATAATTTAAGGCTGATGTTGGTTTCTTATTCGTATCATTTGTATTTTTTAATGATAAGACCTTATCACCAGAAAAAAAAAAAATTTGCCGTGAACGTCTTAAAAGGAAATCAGTTGAAAGCGTCAAAATGGGCGTAAAAGTGGGCACAAAAAATGTTATTTAAAAAGTAACTACACTTTTTTTTTTATTTTTGATATGTCATAGGGACAACACCAGGAATGTTGATGGCCGGAGGTCACAGCTCTGAGACCCCCACCAATCACTAGAACGGGGGTATCAGAAGCATTCAGCCAAGTGCAGCTTCTCCTCGCTGCTGAGCGCGATAGTGAAAACCGTCTCATAGACTTTCTATTGAAACCGTCTACAGTCTCGCACTCATCAGGGAGGAGAAGCAGTGGTCGTCTAAGCGCTTCAGACCCCTCTCCCCATTCAAGCGATCGGTGGGGGTCTCAAAGCTGTGGCCCCCGCCCATCAACACTCCTGATATGTCCCTATGACATATCAAAAATTGTAAAAAAGTGGTTACTCTTTAAAGGGTTAAATGAATTCAGGCCAGTGAGCTCACACTGCCAACATACAGAGGGTGATGCACCACATCAGATACCGTGGAGATCAGCCTGGACCGAACTGGTTCTGGGTACAAGAACTGGCATAAACTGGACATAAAGCACCATTCACACTGCACATTCGGTGGAAAAGAAAAATGTCAGACTAATTCAATTTAAAAAAATAAAAAATACAATATTTTTCTTTATGTGACCAGATTTACTTAAAGGGAGTGTCAGCAACGATGACCCCCCGAAACCGCCTGCAGCGCTATATAAAGGTGTTAGAGGTGGATGCCTGTGGTGACTGATACATGATGATGTCACATAGACATAGGAAGAACCCTATCTGGGTATGGGTGTATCTAATAGAACTCTCTTACACAGCCTAACTAGGCTAACTACCCGGCTTGACGTGACGTGCTGCAGCGTCCATCAGGCTCATCAACAGAGGGAAGGGGGCCGAACTTGTGTCAGGGACCGCCCAGAAGGGACTTACAGCAGGTAAAATGTGTTTCTCAATCTTACTGATGTTAAAACTAGACGCACAGCTTTCCTGGGCGTCCAAGAGCTGTCAGCAATTTTGCAGGGTCAAAACTCCCTTTAAAAAAAATACTATAAGAAGGGAGGGGCAGTGCTTGAGAATATTTAAAAAAAAAAAACCCCTATATATAAAACCTATATACACACACACCACTAGATGGCAGTACTAATCTTATTTTGGGGGGAGGGGGGCAAGCAGACGTTTTCAATGTGTCATGTAATTAAAGAAAGCTACCACTAGAGGGCTCGTGTATAATTTAGATGGCTCGTAATTTGACAAACCTACCACTAGATGGCAGCCATCTCTCATTCACGAAGCACTAATAACAGATGAGTACCGTTCATTGCGGCCACATGTAATTCAGTAAAGCTGCCGCTAGAGGGATTTCAGGTATCATTTGCGGTGAACACTTTCCTATGTAATTTTATATAGCTACCACTAGATGGCGCCCCAAAGAAGCACGCATCACGTTATTGAGCACAACTACCACTAGATGGCGCCGTCCATCATTTATAAAGAGTGTAATTACTAGATTCTAACTCTAAATGGCAACCCGTGTTCAAATATAAGGTAACATGTTGTTGGATAAAACTACCACTAGATGACAGCTGTCCATCATTTATAAAGTGTGTAACTGCTAGAAGTAACACTAGGCGGCAACTCGTGTTCAAATATATGGTAACATGTAGTTGGATAAAGCTACCACTAGATGTCGCCCATGCATCAGGTATTGTTCACACACTTCCGTGACATGTAGTTGTTTAAAGTCACCAGGAGGTGGCGTATTCTTATATTGTTTAATCCAACTTCCCATCCCTCTTCATAACCCCGCCCATATCTTCCTTTTATGGTATGTGACGTCCACATAACCCCACCCCAAGGTTGTGAGCTCGCCTTTCTCTCCTCCCCCGGGTGACGTCACCATCAGGTTGTCCGTGCGGTCGGTCGGGGGGGTTATGCCGTCGCCGGCCTCGGTGCTCCGGGCGCTTCTCACCCGGTGGAAGTCGTACAAGTATCGCTTTGTCCCCTGGGTGGCGCTGAACATGGCTCGTAACCGCAGGTCTAGTATACCGCACTGCACTGTGTATCCGTCACGTGTGCTGAAGCTGCCCCTTTAAATGACGGGACTCTTCCACACACACACACACACACCCTTCTCCAAGTGGAAAATGGGGGGCTAAACTTTTCAAATGACGTGCCCTCATCCCTGTTGGCATGTTGAGCTTCCATGTCTTGTAGTGCACAAGGACCTGGCAGTGCTCTGCAACTACTACTCTCAATATGTGCTGACAGCTGCAGTAAAGGGTCCTGTGGGTCCTTCTTGGGATATGTATAAAAATAAACATCCAGTGCAACATCGTAAGACCCGTTGCACGCGACAGTGTCCTTTTTTTCAGTCCGCAAACTCTGTACGTGGTCCATGTGCCATGCACATTTTGTGGCAGATGCATTGGCTTCGATGGGTCCGTGGTCCACATTTGATCTGCGTGCTTTCTGCAAAAAGACAGAACGTGTCCTGTACTTGGCTGCAAAATTCTGACCACCGACCCATTGGAGCCAATGGATCAGCAAAAAAACGAATGCAACAAAAACCGTATATCTATTCTGCGGATCCGCAAACTGCACACACATACGGCGGCAAAAATATAACAAATCGTAAGAATTTTGGTGAAATTACCTTATTTTTTTCCAATTAAAAATTAATTTAAATTTAATAAAATACCAACTGAATACAAAAATAACGTTACGGACGCCGCGTTAAACCCTGCCGGTGTCCTTGAGGGGTTAATGATGTGACGTTATATCAGCAGCTTTCTTCTCCCAGCAGGACGCTGCGCTATGTGACCGGCGGCGGCCGGGATAAGGTGACGGCTGATGCTGAGGTCTGCTCCTCGCTGGTCGCGTTCTTCCAGGCGCTGTTCACATCTGATATCAGCCACCAGAGGGAGCTGCTGGACCTGCTGCCCGCCAGCACTCGCGCCATGTACCCTGCGTCCGATGCCAGTGAGCAGGTGACGCCCCAGGCGGATGACGTCATGTACAGGTGCCTGGGGTTCTCCATCGATCGGCGCCCGAGTTCTCTGGATGCTGCCGGGACCGGAGTGTTTGTCTCCAAAGGGTTGGTGCCTAAAGGAGCCTTAGTGTCAATGTATCCCGGTACTTGTCCTACTTACCTGTACACGAGCGCTGCCCCCAAAGTATACGACCCAAATATATGTCTGCCTGGATACCCATTATCATAGAGGGAGGGGTCGGTATAACCAGGGCGGTGGGAGGCTTTCTATGTATCATTATAACAAGTGGACACATATGGCGTCCTTAAAGGGGTTCTCTGGGAATTATGAAAATAAAAATACTTAAATATTACTTTATTATAAATATATTCTCAAATACCTTTCATTAGTTATAATGGCTCGTTTTGTCTGGGGAGCAATCATTACGGGAAATAAAATGGCCGCCGTCCTATTAGTGCACACAGAACCTGTCTTAATCACACAGGAGGACAAGTTACTTCACAACACTGAGGTAAAGAGCTGCCTCATCCTCCTCTCTGCTCTGCTTGTCATGGATTATGATCCTGAATACAGTTTAATATGATATTTAGCTGAATCTCTGTAGGAATGGAGCTCAGGAGGAGACATGAAGTACAGAGAGGACGGACAGGACAGACTGTGGTAATGGAGACTTCATACAAGTAGTGCTGCTCATTACCCACATCCTTACTCTCCTCTCTGTACTTCATGTCTCCTCATGAACTCCATTCCTACAGAGATTCAGCTGAAGATCTTATCATCTGTATTCAGGATCATAATCCCTGACGAGCAGAGCAGAGAGGAGGATGAGGCAGCTCTTTAGCTCAGTGTTGTGAAGTAACTTGTCCTGCTGTGTGATTAGTACAGGTTCTGTGTGTACTAATAGGACGGCGGCCATTTTATTTCTCCTAATGATTGTTCCCCAGACAAAACGAGGCATTATAAATAATGAAAGGTATTTGGGAATATATTTATAATAAAGTAATATTTAAGTATTTTCATTTTCTTAATTCCCGGAGAACCCCTTTAATAAGCAGACCAGTAATGTCCAGTGCTGCCCATCTGCCTCAGGTATATCAGAGACAATGTGTGATCCATGAGAAGGGTGTCTACGACATCAAGGGGTTAATTTAATGCAGGGCTATAATCCAGCGTCACATTGATCTGTTCTCTCCGTCCTTTACCAGGAACCGTCTACCAGTGTCATGAGCCCATCTTTTTTCAGTCAATCGGGAATCCGTTTATCTTCCGGTGCCTCGATGGAATTCTCATTGATGGCAACGACAAGGGAATCTCCAAATCTGTGTACAGGTCAGTAGAGAGTGCACCTGGACCGAGGTACCGAGCGTGACTCAGAGAACCGCTCACCTGACACTGCCTAATATACCAACATCCTGTATTATACTCCAGAGCTGCACTCACTATTCTGCTGGTGCAGTCACTGTGCACATACATTACTTATCCTGTATTGATCCTGAGTTACATCCTGTATTATACTCCAGAGCTGCGCTCACTATTCTGCTGGTGCAGTCACTGTGTACATACATTACATTACTTATCCTGTACTGATCCTGAGTTACATCATGTATTATACTCCAGAGCTGCACTCACTATTCTGCTGGTGCAGTCACTGTACATACATTACTTATCCTGTACTGATCCTGAGTTACATCCTGTATTATACTCCAGAGCTGCACTCACTATTCTGCTGGTGCAGTCACTGTGTACATACATTACTTATCCTGTACTGATCCTGAGTTACATCCTGTATTATACTCCAGAGCTGCACTCACTATTCTGCTGGTGCAGTCACTGTGTACATACATTACTTATCCTGTACTGATCCTGAGTTACATCCTGTATTATACTCCAGAGCTGCACTCACTATTCTGCTGGTGCAGTCACTGTGTACATACATTACTTATCCTGTACTGATCCTGAGTTACATCCTGTATTATACTCCAGAGCTGCACTCACTATTCTGCTGGTGCAGTCACTGTGTACATACATTACATTACTTATCCTGTACTGATCCTGAGTTACATCCTGTATTATACTCCAGAGCTGCACTCACTATTCTGCTGGTGCAGTCACTGTGTACATACATTACTTATCCTGTACTGATCCTGAGTTACATCATGTATTATACTCCAGAGCTGCACTCACTATTCTGCTGGTGCAGTCACATTGTACATACATTACATTACTTATCCTGTACTGATCCTGAGTTACATCCTGTATTATACTCCAGAGCTGCACTCACTATTCTGCTGGTAGAGTCACTGTGTACATACATTGCTTATCCTGTACTGATCCTGAGTTACATCCTGTATTATACTCCAGAGCTGCACTCACTATTCTGCTGGTGCAGTCACTGTGTACATACATTACTTATCCTGTACTGATCCTGAGTTACATCCTGTATTATACTCCAGAGCTGCACTCACTATTCTGCTGGTGCAGTCACTGTGTACATACATTCCTTATCCTGTACTGATCCTGAGTTACATCCTGTATTATACTCCAGAGCTGCACTCACTATTCTGCTGGTGCAGTCACTGTGTACATACATTACATTACTTATCCTGTACTGATCCTGAGTTACATCCTGTATTATACTCCAGAGCTGCACTCACTATTCTGCTGGTGCAGTCACTGTGTACATACATTACTTATCCTGTACTGATCCTGAGTTACATCATGTATTATACTCCAGAGCTGCACTCACTATTCTGCTGGTGCAGTCACATTGTACATACATTACATTACTTATCCTGTACTGATCCTGAGTTACATCCTGTATTATACTCCAGAGCTGCACTCACTATTCTGCTGGTAGAGTCACTGTGTACATACATTGCTTATCCTGTACTGATCCTGAGTTACATCCTGTATTATACTCCAGAGCTGCACTCACTATTCTGCTGGTGCAGTCACTGTGTACATACATTACTTATCCTGTACTGATCCTGAGTTACATCCTGTATTATACTCCAGAGCTGCACTCACTATTCTGCTGGTGCAGTCACTGTGTACATACATTACTTATCCTGTACTGATCCTTAGTTACATCCTGTATTATACTCCAGAGCTGCACTCACTATTCTGCTGGTGCAGTCACATTGTACATACATTACATTACTTATCCTGTACTGATCCTGAGTTACATCCTGTATTATACTCCAGAGCTGCACTCACTATTCTGCTGGTAGAGTCACTGTGTACATACATTGCTTATCCTGTACTGATCCTTAGTTACATCCTGTATTATACTCCAGAGCTGCACTCACTATTCTGCTGGTACAGTCACTGTGTACATACATTACTTATCCTGTACTGATCCTGAGTTACAGCCTGTATTATACTCCAGAGCTGCACTCACTATTCTGCTGGTGCAGTCACTGTGTACATACATTACTTATCCTGTACTGATCCTGAGTTATATCCTATATTATACTCCAGAGCTGCACTCACTATTCTGCTGGTGCAGTCACTGTGTACATACATTACATTACTTATCCTGTACTGATCCCGAGTTACATCTTGTATTATACTCCAGAGCTGCACTCACTATTCTGCTGGTGATGGTTGGCGGTCGGCCCTTCCAGTTTTATGACTTGAAGTGGTTTGTGTTTCAGGTCGTGCAGCGGAAGAGACCGGCTCGGACCCCTGGAGATGTGTGACTGCACCTGGCTGACCAGCGCCCCCCGCAATCAGCTCGCTGTGGGGCAGTACGTTAATAACTGCTCTAACGGTAAGTCACCCATGTGGCGCCCACCTCAGTATTGTTCACATCAAGAGCAGGAGAGCCAACGGTCAGATCTCGGGGCGAGGATCCCCACCCCAGGCGGCCATTACTGTGGATCCTATGTAGGTACAATGTATCCACCGCCCCCGGCGGAGGCCTCACTGATTACACCACGCCGGTATGCCCCCATGACAATCATTCCTGGCCTGACTGTGCCTCTTCTTCCCCGCAGAGCGTGCAGCCAACGTCTGCTATCAGGAGTTTGACGTCCCACCGTCTTTCCCCGTCGAGCTGCGGCAGTACATCCCCAATATCCGCTACTCCCATGACATGGACGGGTCAGTATGGAAAGAATACGTTCTCTTCTCTTGGGGAGAGGAAAGGTAGATGCTGGGGCTTCGTCATCGCAGTGAGGGTGCGGCCACCTACCTGTTGGAGGGGATCAGGCGTGGTGGTATAAGGACAGCCACAGTCACCAACACTTGAGGGGAAGGGCTCGCATGGAGCCGTTGTTTGGAGAGGCTGCATTACTCCGGTCTCTTCCTGGACCAGTGATGTCACATGACCTAGGCGCAGCTCGATTCCATTCAAGTGATGAATGGGCCTGGACTGCAGTACCACATACAACCACTATACAGTGTGCGGCGCTGTGCGGTGAGTTGTGAGGAGGAGTCAGACCCCCTCCGATCTGATGACCTATCCTGAGGGTAGACCATCAATATTGTGATAAAAGTCTAGTAAAAATACAAAATTAATTAATAAAGTATATTAGAAAAACTTTTAATAGATCATTAGGGACATCATATTAAAATTTGACACAAAGTTTGTTACTTTTTAAAAATCTACAATAAAAAAGTGACATGTTAGGAGGTTAAAGGGGTCCTCTCACTTCAGTAAGTGGCATTTATCATGTAGAGGAAGTTAAGACAAGGCACTTACTAATGTATTGTGATTCTCCATATTGCTTCCTTTGCTGGCTGGATACATATTTCCATCATGTTGTACACTGCTCGTTTCTATGGTTACAACCCTGCAGTGATGGGCGTGCTAGCCAGTAGCGCTCTTGCGCACGCCCATGGTCCCGACCACCAGAGAGGCCAGGTCTTTTTCCTATACTGTGCAAGCACGGCCACCACTGATGGATTGCAGGGTGGTCGTAACCATGGAAACGAGCAGTGTATAATGTGATGGAAAAATGAATCCAGCCAGCAAAGGAAGCAATATGGAGAATCACAATACATTAGTAAGTGGCTTGTATGCAACTTACTGAAGTGAGAGGACCACTTTAAGGCTGGAATCAGGTGCAGGTTTTTGGTTTACGTAGCCAAATTCACTTCTGGTTTTGGCTAAAAAAAAAAAATTAAAAATAAATAAAACAAAACTGCATCAAAAACTGCCTGTGTGATTTCAGCCCTAAGGGCCCATTCACATGGCAGATTTAGACGCTGTCAAAGTCCGCCGTGTGCTTGTTCAATTTGAATGGAGCTAAGCCATGAGCGGACAGTCGTTGTGCTGAGAGAGGACAGGTCTCTTCTTGGCGCAGTTCCAGCTTTAAACCACCGGGTGGCAGACTGCAGCGCTGTCTCCCGCTGAAAACAGGTAACAGTGGAATTTTGGGGGCATGTCCTGTTTGTGAGCGGGATTTTAATATTGCTGTCCTGTGCTCAGTACTGGCGGGGCTCTGACACCCCATACTCCAGCCAATCGGTTGTTTCCTTGTGCCATCGCATCGTCCATTGTGCAGAGCCCGGATCTGGATAACGCAGCTCTGCTCCCACTGAAAAGAGTGGCTGTCAGCGTCGTCCGCTACACGGAGTCCTGGATCTGGAATTTCCGGATTGGCGCTCAGGTACTTACGTGTCTTTGGTTTTCTTCCAGGCCGCTGCGCTGTGTGGTTCTCGTCGCGCTCAGAGACATTCGCTGCGGTGAAGAGCTTTTCTCCAACTACTTTACTCTTGTCCAGTAAGAGCCGAGGAAAAGCTTCATGTGAACTGTCCTGTAAAATCTGTACAAGAATCCTGTGCTCCCCGGACCCAAAAAGGAAGATTTGACGGTGGAGGCATCGGAGTAGTGACTGGAGGAAGAGCGTCAGGAACATTTTGTACATGCTAAGAACACGCAGGACAAAATAGACTTTTTTTTTTTTTTTTTTTTTAAAGACTTAAATACACATATTTATTTATTTTGCAAATCTTGCAATTAAAGGAGTCGGACCTCGAGCCCGCACCTCAGGATACAATGGGGAAAGTGGAGGAATTGCTGAGGGCAACCAATGAGACTGGGGCCAGCGAGTCATGTTTTAAGAAATGTCGGTGTTTAGCGGTGTTAATTTGGCGCATCAGATTTATCCACTGTGACTCGTGTTACGTTTATAATACAACAGATTTATTTATCCCTTACACTCCCAGCGCCGTACATGTACGGCGCTGGGGTGATGCGGGCACATGGCGCCCGCTCGCAAGTGCGGCGGGCGTCATGGCCGGCAAGTCTCTGCTGTTTCTAACAGCTTCTTACCTCTGTCAGCGGCGACTTCCAGGGCCTTCTGATGCCGTGATCACGGCATCTAGTTGCGTCTGAACCCGGAAGCGTTCGCTTCTGGGTGGTGTACAGACACCGCGTGTGGCAAATCGGGGTGTCTGTACACCATATGAAAACTGTAATCCTCGCTGGTGAGGATTAGTTTTCAAAGTGCAATTCTTATTCTGGCCACTAGATGGCAGGCCAGGATAAGAAATGAGTAGAGATGAGCGAGCGTGCTCGTTACGAGCACTGTAGTGCTCGGCTCCCCTGCGCTCCTCCGGAGGACGGAAGTGGCTGCCAGCGCCTATGCTAGCGCAGGGGAGCCGCTCGTAACGAGCACACTCGCTCATCTCTAGAAATGAGCAATTCATGGATTTATCTGAGTCTAGAAAATCCCTGATTGCTCATAAAGAAAAAAAAAAGCCACAATATATAAGCCCATATTTGACCTTTCAAATAGTCAAAAAAAAGTTAAAAAATATATAAAAAAATAAAAAAGATATAAAAGTTCAAATCACCCCCCTTTCCGTATAAGTAAAAAATAAATACCTAAATAACATTAAATATAGACATCATGGGTATCACCGTGACCTAAAACGCCCGTACTTTTAAAATATAAAAAAAAATTCCAATACGGCGAATTGTGTGGCGGAAAAAAGCGTCCAAATGGCGATTTGCCGGTTTTTGTCGCTTTTTTTTTCTAAAAAAAAATTAATAAAAAGTGATCAAAAAGTCATACACACCCCCAGAGTGGTATCAATAAAAACTTCAGATCGTCCCGCAAAAAATGAGCCCCCATACAGCTCCGTACACATAAATACCAAAAAGTTATAGGGGTCAAGATATGACAAGGAAAAAAAAAAAAAGGCAACTTTCTAATTATTTTATCACTATCAAAACGCAGGAAAAACTATACATATTAGGTATCGCCGGATTCGTACTGACCAGTAGAATGAAAGTAACCGGTCAGTTTTAATGCACATCGAACGCTGTAAATAAGAAACCCGTAGAACTGTAGCGGAATAGCGTTTTTTTTGCAATTTCACCTGATTTGGAATTTTTTTCCCGCTTCCCACTACACCATATGCCATATTAAATGGTGGCGTTGGAAAGTACAACTTGTCCCGCAAAAAGCAAGCCCTCATACAGCTATGTCAACAGAAAAATAAAAGCGTTATGGCTGTTTGAAGGCAGGGAGCGCAAAACGAAAATGCATAACCGAAAAAACCTCCGGGAGTGAAAGGGTTAAGAGAACCCGTTCCTGTGGTCATTACAGATATAAGGCTGCATGAGCCGCCACCAGCTGGTATGTGTAGTGCTTCTGAGTGCATTTGTGGCGAGAATGAGAAGTTTAAATTGAATCCTGTACTTTATGGGCAACCAGTGCAATGACTGGCACAGGGCGGAGACATCGGAGTAGTGACTGGCACAGGGGGGAGACATTAGGGTAGTGACTGGCACAGGGCAGAGTCATCAGAGTAGTGACTGGCACAGGGCGGAGACATCAGAGTAGTGACTGGCACAGGGCGGAGACATCAGAGTAGTGACTGGCACAGGGGGAGACATTAGGGTAGTGACTGGCACAGGGCAGAGTCATCAGAGTAGTGACTGGCACAGGGCGGAGACATCAGAGTAGTGACTGGCACAGGGCGGAGACATCAGAGTAGTGACTGGTGCAGGGCGGCGACATCGGAGTAGTGACTGGCACAGGGAGGAGGCATCGGAGTAGTGACTGGCACAGGGAGGAGGCATCGGAGTAGTGACTGGTGCAGGGCGGAGTCATCGGAGTAGTGACTGGCGCAGGGCGGAGACAGAGTAGTGACTGGCACAGGGAGGAGGCATCGGAGTAGTGACTGGCACACGGTGAAGGCATCGGAGTAGTGACTGGCACAGGGCAGAGGCATCGGAGTAGTGACTGGCGCAGGGCGGAGTCATCGGAGTAGTGACTGGCGCAGGGCGGAGTCATCGGAATAGTGACTGGCACAGGGCGGAGACAGAGTAGTGACTGGCACAGGGAGGAGGCATCGGAGTAGTGACTGGCACAGGGAGGAGGCATCGGAGTAGTGACTGGCACACGGTGAAGGCATCGGAGTAGTGACTGGCACAGGGCAGAGGCATCGGAGTAGTGACTGGCACAGGGCAGAGGCATCAGAGTAGTGACTGGCACAGGGCGGAGGCACCATATTAGTGACTGGTACAAGGCGCTTCATTCAAGATAGATTGTAGAGAGGATAGTTTGGGGAGGGGAAGACCAATTATTAATGAGTTACAGTAATCCAGGCGGGAATAGATCAGGACAACAATGAGAGTTTTTGTTGTTTGCACAATAAGAAAGGGGCGGATTCTAGAGATGTTTTTGAGGTGCAGACGACATGAGCGGGCAAGAGATGGAATATAGGGGGTAAAGGAAAGATCAGTGTCAAACACAAAACCAAGACAGTGGGAGTGCCGCCTAGGCGTTATGATAGTGCCACACACTGAGGAGGAGATATGGGGTTTCGGTAGGTTAGTAGATGGAGAGAACACCAGTAGTTCAGTTTCTGAGAGATTCAGATAGAGAGAGGACGGATGATAGAGACCACAGACAGACATTCACTGGTGTACAGAAGGGTGATGTTACAGGAAGAAGTTTATAGTCATCCGCTTCGTTTACTGGTAAAAGGTGGATTGCGTTACGGATTCCGTTACCACGGACCATAATGCAATTCTATGGTGGAATGCATAACGGAAAGCCTTTAGAGGACTCAGGTATTCATACCGTCATAATAGAAGTCTATGGGCTGCAAAACGGATCTGTTTCTATTATGACGGAATGAATAAAGGCTTTCCGTATATATATCCCAGTCACTCACATTTCCAGCACATGTGCCACATCTGCATTCACTGGGTGTGCACCTGCCTTAAAAAAAAATTCCTCTCCCCATCCCCGCAGTGTCATTTGGTTAATAGGAGCCATTACAGTATACACCTCGGTCTAGAACGGTGCTCCTGTCTGAATGCAGTGGTCAGAACTACAGACACAGCAGAGCTCACTGTGCTGCACCGTTTCTATAGATGTCATACCGATCAAGTAGAAACAGAGTAGCACAGACCGGCCGGCTTCTGCATCTGGGCAAAACGAGGCCGGAGAACCCATTCGGTTGTGACAAGTCCCTTTTAAAGTTAATCCAGGTAAAGATGTTGGCCATCAGGGGCGGCTGACAACTTTGCACGTGGTTTTTTGCTTACTGATCTTCTATACCAGGGGTCTCCAAACTACGGCCCACGGGCAACATGTGGCCCACTGAGGCCATTTGTCCGCCCCCCGCTGCACTTCTGTCTTTTCCTGGTGTGAGCAGAGAAGACAGAGGAGCGCCGGACCCGGAGTGGAGCCGCGGCGCAGGAGAGGTAAGAGTTTTTTATTTTATTCTGATGTGGGCACAATGGGCTGATCTGAGGTCTAATAGGGGCACAGTGGGCTGATCTGAGGTCTAATAGGGGCACAGTGGGCTGATCTGAGGTCTGATGGGGGCACAGTGGGCTGATCTGAGGTCTGATAGGGGCACAGTGGGCTGATCTGAGGTCTGATGGGGGCCAGTGGGCTGACCTGAGGTCTGATAGGGGCACAGTGGGCTGATCTGAGGTCTGATGGGGGCACAGTGGGCTGGTCTGATGGGGGCACAGTGGGCTGATCTGAGGTCTGATGGGGGCACAGTGGGCTGATCTGAGGTCTGATGGGGGCACAGTGGGCTGATCTGAGGTCTGATGGGGGCACAGTGGGCTGATCTGAGGTCGGATGGGGGCACAGTGGGCTGCTCTGAGGTCTGATGGAGGCACAGTGGGCTGCTCTGAGGTCTGATGGAGGCACAGTGGGCTGCTCTGAGGGGACACAGTGGGCTGCTCTGAGGTCTGATGGGGGCACAGTGGGCTGATCTGAGGTCTGATGGGGGCACAGTGGTCTGCTCTGAGGTCTGATGGGGGCACAGTGGGCTGCTCTGAGGTCTGATGGGGGCACAGTGGGCTGATCTGAGGTCTGATGGGGGCACAGTGGTCTGCTCTGAGGTCTGATGGGGGCACAGTGGGCTGCTCTGAGGTCTGATGGGAGCACAGTGGGCTGCTCTGAGGTCTAATAGGGGCACAGTGGTCTGATGGGGGCACAGTGGGCTGCTCTGAGGTCTGATGGGAGCACAGTGGGCTGCTCTGAGGTCTAATAGGGGCACAGTGGGCTGATCTGAGGTCTGATGGGGGCACAGTGGGCTGCTCTGAGGTCTGATGGGGGCACAGTGGTCTGATCTGAGGTCTGATGGGGGAACAGTGGTCTGATCTGAGGTCTGATGGAACAGTGGGCTGCTCTGAGGTCTGATGGGGGCACAGTGGTCTGATGGGGGCACAGTGGGCTGATCTGAGGTGTGATGGGGGCACAGTGGTCTGCTCTGAGGTCTGATGGGGGCACAGTGGTCTGATGGGGAACAGTGGGCTGATCTAAGGTCTGATGGGGGTACAGTGGGCTGCTCTGAGGTCTGATGGGGGCACAGTGGTCTGATGGGGAACAGTGGTCTGCTCTGAGGTCTGATGGGGGCACAGTGGGCTGATCTGAGGTGTGATGGGGGCACAGTGGTCTGCTCTGAGGTCTGATGGGGGCACAGTGGGCTGATGGGGAACAGTGGGCTGATCTAAGGTCTGATGGGGGCACAGTGGGCTGCTCTGAGGTCTGATGGGGGCACAGTGGTCTGATCTGAGGTCTGATGGGGGTACAGTGGGCTGCTCTGAGGTCTGATGGGGGCACAGTGGGCTGCTCTGAGGTCTGATGGGGGCACAGTGGGCTGATCTGAGGTCTGATGGGGGCACAGTGGGCTGATCTGAGGTCTGATGGGGGCACAGTGGGCTGATCTGAGGTCTGATGGGGGCACAGTGGGCTGCTCTGAGGTCTGATGGGGGCACAGTGGGCTGCTCTGAGGTCTGATGGGGGCACAGTGGGCTGATCTGAGGTCTGATGGGGGCACAGTGGGCTGATCTGAGGTCTGATGGGGGCACAGTGGGCAGGTCTGATGGGAGCACAGTGGTCTGATCTGAGGTCTGATGGGGGCACAGTGGTCTGATCTGAGGTCTGATGGGGGCACAGTGGGCTGATCTGAGGTCTGATGGGGGCACAGTGGGCTGATCTGAGGTCTGATGGGGGCACAGTGGGCTGATCTGAGGTCTGATGGGGGCACAGTGGGCTGCTCTGAGGTCTGATGGAGGCACAGTGGGCTGCTCTGAGGTCTGATGGAGGCACAGTGGGCTGCTCTGAGGTCTGATGGAGGCACAGTGGGCTGCTCTGAGGGGACACAGTGGGCTGCTCTGAGGTCTGATGGGGGCACAGTGGTCTGATCTGAGGTCTGATGGGGGCACAGTGGTCTGCTCTGAGGTCTGATGGGGGCACAGTGGGCTGCTCTGAGGTCTGATGGGAGCACAGTGGGCTGCTCTGAGGTCTAATAGGGGCACAGTGGGCTGATCTGAGGTCTGATGGGGGCACAGTGGTCTGCTCTGAGGTCTGATGGGGGCACAGTGGTCTGATGGGAGCACAGTGGGCTGCTCTGAGGTCTAATAGGGGCACAGTGGGCTGATCTGAGGTCTGATGGGGGCACAGTGGGCTGCTCTGAGGTCTAATAGGGGCACAGTGGTCTGCTCTGAGGTCTGATGGGGGCACAGTGGTCTCATGGGGAACAGTGTGCTGCTCTGAGGTCTGATGGGGGCACAGTGGTCTGCTCTGAGGTCTGATGGGGGCACAGTGGTCTGCTCTGAGGTCTGATGGGGGCACAGTGGTCTGCTCTGAGGTCTGATGGGGGCACAGTGGTCTGATGGGGAACAGTGGGCTGATCTGAGGTCTGATGGGGGCACAGTGGGCTGCTCTGAGGTCTGATGGGGAACAGTGGGCTGCTCTGAGGTCTGATGGGGGCACAGTGGTCTGCTCTGAGGTCTGATGGGGGCACAGTGGGCTGCTCTGAGGTCTGATGGGAGCACAGTGGGCTGCTCTGAGGTCTAATAGGGGCACAGTGGGCTGATCTGAGGTCTAATAGGGGCACAGTGGGCTGATCTGAGGTCTGATGGGGGCACAGTGGTCTGCTCTGAGGTCTGATGGGGGCACGGTGATCTGATGGGGAACAGTGGGCTGATCTAAGGTCTGATGGGGGTACAGTGGGCTGATCTGAGGTCTGATGGGGGCACAGTGGTCTGATCTGAGGTCTGATGGGGGTACAGTGGGCTGCTCTGAGGTCTGATGGGGGCACAGTGGGCTGCTCTGAGGTCTGATGGGGGCACAGTGGGCTGCTCTGAGGTCTGATGGGGGCACAGTGGGCTGCTCTGAGGTCTGATGGGGGCACAGTGGGCTGCTCTGAGGTCTGATGGGGGCACAGTGGGCTGATCTGAGGTCTGATGGGGGCACAGTGGGCTGATCTGAGGTCTGATGGGGGCACAGTGGGCTGATCTGAGGTCTGATGGGGGCACAGTGGGCTGATCTGAGGTCTGATGGGGGCACAGTGGGCTAATCTGAGGTCGGATGGGGGCACAGTGGGCTGATCTGAGGTCGGATGGGGGCACAGTGGGCTGATCTGAGGTCGGATGGGGGCACAGTGGGCTGATCTGAGGTCGGATGGGGGCACAGTGGGCTGATCTGAGGTCGGATGGGGGCACAGTGGGCTGATCTGAGGTCTGATGGGGGCACAGTGGGCTGATCTGAGGTCTGATGGGGGCACAGTGGGCTAATCTGAGGTCGGATGGGGGCACAGTGGGCTGATCTGAGGTCTGATGGGGGCACAGTGGGCTGATCTGAGGTCTGATGGGGGCACAGTGGGCTGATCTGAGGTCGGATGGGGGCACAGTGGGCTGCTCTGAGGTCTGATGGAGGCACAGTGGGCTGCTCCGAGGTCTGATGGAGGCACAGTGGGCTGCTCTGAGGGGACACAGTGGGCTGCTCTGAGGTCTGATGGGGGCACAGTGGGCTGATCTGAGGTCTGATGGGGGCACAGTGGTCTGCTCTGAGGTCTGATGGGGGCACAGTGGGCTGCTCTGAGGTCTGATGGGGGCACAGTGGGCTGATCTGAGGTCTGATGGGGGCACAGTGGTCTGCTCTGAGGTCTGATGGGGGCACAGTGGGCTGCTCTGAGGTCTGATGGGAGCACAGTGGGCTGCTCTGAGGTCTAATAGGGGCACAGTGGTCTGATGGGAGCACAGTGGTCTGCTCTGAGGTCTAATAGGGGCACAGTGGGCTGATCTGAGGTCTGATGGGGGCACAGTGGGCTGCTCTGAGGTCTGATGGGGGCACAGTGGTCTGATCTGAGGTCTGATGGGGGAACAGTGGTCTGATCTGAGGTCTGATGGAACAGTGGGCTGCTCTGAGGTCTGATGGGGGCACAGTGGTCTGATGGGGGCACAGTGGGCTGATCTGAGGTGTGATGGGGGCACAGTGGTCTGCTCTGAGGTCTGATGGGGGCACAGTGGTCTGATGGGGAACAGTGGGCTGATCTAAGGTCTGATGGGGGTACAGTGGGCTGCTCTGAGGTCTGATGGGGGCACAGTGGTCTGATGGGGAACAGTGGTCTGCTCTGAGGTCTGATGGGGGCACAGTGGGCTGATCTGAGGTGTGATGGGGGCACAGTGGTCTGCTCTGAGGTCTGATGGGGGCACAGTGGGCTGATGGGGAACAGTGGGCTGATCTAAGGTCTGATGGGGGCACAGTGGGCTGCTCTGAGGTCTGATGGGGGCACAGTGGTCTGATCTGAGGTCTGATGGGGGTACAGTGGGCTGCTCTGAGGTCTGATGGGGGCACAGTGGGCTGCTCTGAGGTCTGATGGGGGCACAGTGGGCTGATCTGAGGTCTGATGGGGGCACAGTGGGCTGATCTGAGGTCTAATAGGGGCACAGTGGGCTGATCTGAGGTCTGATGGGGGCACAGTGGTCTGCTCTGAGGTCTGATGGGGGCACGGTGATCTGATGGGGAACAGTGGGCTGATCTAAGGTCTGATGGGGGTACAGTGGGCTGATCTGAGGTCTGATGGGGGCACAGTGGTCTGATCTGAGGTCTGATGGGGGTACAGTGGGCTGCTCTGAGGTCTGATGGGGGCACAGTGGGCTGCTCTGAGGTCTGATGGGGGCACAGTGGGCTGCTCTGAGGTCTGATGGGGGCACAGTGGGCTGCTCTGAGGTCTGATGGGGGCACAGTGGGCTGCTCTGAGGTCTGATGGGGGCACAGTGGGCTGATCTGAGGTCTGATGGGGGCACAGTGGGCTGATCTGAGGTCTGATGGGGGCACAGTGGGCTGATCTGAGGTCTGATGGGGGCACAGTGGGCTGATCTGAGGTCTGATGGGGGCACAGTGGGCTAATCTGAGGTCGGATGGGGGCACAGTGGGCTGATCTGAGGTCGGATGGGGGCACAGTGGGCTGATCTGAGGTCGGATGGGGGCACAGTGGGCTGATCTGAGGTCGGATGGGGGCACAGTGGGCTGATCTGAGGTCGGATGGGGGCACAGTGGGCTGATCTGAGGTCTGATGGGGGCACAGTGGGCTGATCTGAGGTCTGATGGGGGCACAGTGGGCTAATCTGAGGTCGGATGGGGGCACAGTGGGCTGATCTGAGGTCTGATGGGGGCACAGTGGGCTGATCTGAGGTCTGATGGGGGCACAGTGGGCTGATCTGAGGTCGGATGGGGGCACAGTGGGCTGCTCTGAGGTCTGATGGAGGCACAGTGGGCTGCTCTGAGGTCTGATGGAGGCACAGTGGGCTGCTCTGAGGGGACACAGTGGGCTGCTCTGAGGTCTGATGGGGGCACAGTGGGCTGATCTGAGGTCTGATGGGGGCACAGTGGTCTGCTCTGAGGTCTGATGGGGGCACAGTGGGCTGCTCTGAGGTCTGATGGGGGCACAGTGGGCTGATCTGAGGTCTGATGGGGGCACAGTGGTCTGCTCTGAGGTCTGATGGGGGCACAGTGGGCTGCTCTGAGGTCTGATGGGAGCACAGTGGGCTGCTCTGAGGTCTAATAGGGGCACAGTGGTCTGATGGGAGCACAGTGGTCTGCTCTGAGGTCTAATAGGGGCACAGTGGGCTGATCTGAGGTCTGATGGGGGCACAGTGGGCTGCTCTGAGGTCTGATGGGGGCACAGTGGTCTGATCTGAGGTCTGATGGGGGAACAGTGGTCTGATCTGAGGTCTGATGGAACAGTGGGCTGCTCTGAGGTCTGATGGGGGCACAGTGGTCTGATGGGGGCACAGTGGGCTGATCTGAGGTGTGATGGGGGCACAGTGGTCTGCTCTGAGGTCTGATGGGGGCACAGTGGTCTGATGGGGAACAGTGGGCTGATCTAAGGTCTGATGGGGGTACAGTGGGCTGCTCTGAGGTCTGATGGGGGCACAGTGGTCTGATGGGGAACAGTGGTCTGCTCTGAGGTCTGATGGGGGCACAGTGGGCTGCTCTGAGGTCTGATGGGGGCACAGTGGGCTGATGGGGAACAGTGGGCTGCTCTGAGGTCTGATGGGGGCACAGTGGTCTGATCTGAGGTCTGATGGGGGTACAGTGGGCTGCTCTGAGGTCTGATGGGGGCACAGTGGGCTGCTCTGAGGTCTGATGGGGGCACAGTGGGCTGATCTGAGGTCTGATGGGGGCACAGTGGGCTGATCTGAGGTCTGATGGGGGCACAGTGGGCTGATCTGAGGTCTGATGGGGGCACAGTGGGCTGCTCTGAGGTCTGATGGGGGCACAGTGGGCTGCTCTGAGGTCTGATGGGGGCACAGTGGGCTGATCTGAGGTCTGATGGGGGCACAGTGGGCTGATCTGAGGTCTGATGGGGGCACAGTGGGCAGGTCTGATGGGAGCACAGTGGTCTGATCTGAGGTCTGATGGGGGCACAGTGGTCTGATCTGAGGTCTGATGGGGGCACAGTGGGCTGATCTGAGGTCTGATGGGGGCACAGTGGGCTGATCTGAGGTCTGATGGGGGCACAGTGGGCTGATCTGAGGTCTGATGGGGGCACAGTGGGCTGCTCTGAGGTCTGATGGAGGCACAGTGGGCTGCTCTGAGGTCTGATGGAGGCACAGTGGGCTGCTCTGAGGGGACACAGTGGGCTGCTCTGAGGTCTGATGGGGGCACAGTGGTCTGATCTGAGGTCTGATGGGGGCACAGTGGTCTGCTCTGAGGTCTGATGGGGGCACAGTGGGCTGCTCTGAGGTCTGATGGGAGCACAGTGGGCTGCTCTGAGGTCTAATAGGGGCACAGTGGGCTGATCTGAGGTCTGATGGGGGCACAGTGGTCTGCTCTGAGGTCTGATGGGGGCACAGTGGTCTGATGGGAGCACAGTGGGCTGCTCTGAGGTCTAATAGGGGCACAGTGGGCTGATCTGAGGTCTGATGGGGGCACAGTGGGCTGCTCTGAGGTCTAATAGGGGCACAGTGGTCTGCTCTGAGGTCTGATGGGGGCACAGTGGTCTCATGGGGAACAGTGTGCTGCTCTGAGGTCTGATGGGGGCACAGTGGTCTGCTCTGAGGTCTGATGGGGGCACAGTGGTCTGCTCTGAGGTCTGATGGGGGCACAGTGGTCTGATGGGGAACAGTGGGCTGATCTGAGGTCTGATGGGGGCACAGTGGGCTGCTCTGAGGTCTGATGGGGAACAGTGGGCTGCTCTGAGGTCTGATGGGGGCACAGTGGTCTGCTCTGAGGTCTGATGGGGGCACAGTGGGCTGCTCTGAGGTCTGATGGGAGCACAGTGGGCTGCTCTGAGGTCTAATAGGGGCACAGTGGGCTGATCTGAGGTCTAATAGGGGCACAGTGGGCTGATCTGAGGTCTGATGGGGGCACAGTGGTCTGCTCTGAGGTCTGATGGGGGCACGGTGATCTGATGGGGAACAGTGGGCTGATCTAAGGTCTGATGGGGGTACAGTGGGCTGATCTGAGGTCTGATGGGGGCACAGTGGTCTGATCTGAGGTCTGATGGGGGTACAGTGGGCTGCTCTGAGGTCTGATGGGGGCACAGTGGGCTGCTCTGAGGTCTGATGGGGGCACAGTGGGCTGCTCTGAGGTCTGATGGGGGCACAGTGGGCTGCTCTGAGGTCTGATGGGGGCACAGTGGGCTGCTCTGAGGTCTGATGGGGGCACAGTGGGCTGATCTGAGGTCTGATGGGGGCACAGTGGGCTGATCTGAGGTCTGATGGGGGCACAGTGGGCTGATCTGAGGTCTGATGGGGGCACAGTGGGCTGATCTGAGGTCTGATGGGGGCACAGTGGGCTGATCTGAGGTCGGATGGGGGCACAGTGGGCTGATCTGAGGTCGGATGGGGGCACAGTGGGCTGATCTGAGGTCGGATGGGGGCACAGTGGGCTGATCTGAGGTCGGATGGGGGCACAGTGGGCTGATCTGAGGTCTGATGGGGGCACAGTGGGCTGATCTGAGGTCTGATGGGGGCACAGTGGGCTAATCTGAGGTCGGATGGGGGCACAGTGGGCTGATCTGAGGTCGGATGGGGGCACAGTGGGCTGATCTGAGGTCGGATGGGGGCACAGTGGGCTGCTCTGAGGTCGGATGGGGGCACAGTGGGCTGCTCTGAGGTCGGATGGGGGCACAGTGGGCTGCTCTGAGGTCGGATGGGGGCACAGTGGGCTGCTCTGAGGTCGGATGGGGGCACAGTGGGCTGCTCTGAGGTCTGATGGGGGCACAGTGGGCTGCTCTGAGGTCTGATGGGGGCACAGTGGGCTGCTCTGAGGTCTGATGGGGGCACAGTGTATTGTATTTGTTCCCGTTTTGTTTTTTTTGTGAACAAATCCCTATGCACACAACTTATTTTATAGTTTGTTTTTTTTTAAAGGCCGGCCCTCCACCGGTCTGAGGGACAGTGAACTGTCCCCCTGTGTAAAAAGTTTGGGGACTCCAGCTCTACACAATGGTCTGCACATCTGCTACGGGTGGCCTACAAATGGTTAAAAACTGGTTACAATGTTGCAGCATTTAAACCTAAAAATAACAGTCACAAGAGGCGAAGACACACAGTGTAGATTTCCAGACCTTTATTTCTGGAACTGTACACCAGATATTAAAATACAACAAAAATACAAAATAATGTTAAAAAAAAAAAAAAGAAAAATTGTGTTTCTGTACAAATATTAAAACCAATGAACAGTGACCTCCTGGAGCCTCGCTAACAAAGGTGGTTCTGATTGTCACCCAATGGTTCCTCTGGGTCGTTACTGGTAAATTTTCAGTTTTAAACTGGAAACAAAAAAGAAAACCAGACACTGGTGGTATGACAGGAATATTCATAGAGAGCTGAACAAATGGACATGGCAAGAATCTCTTTATTAAAATGTCACCAGTAAATAATCCATCTTAATGTGTACGATTTTCTGATTTTTAATTTTATTTTATTTTTTAGAAAAAATATAGAATATTCTAATTGCTTGTTGGAGGCTTCGGCCGCGAGCCGCCCGGGTGCAATCCTCTCGTTTGCCATGTAGGCAAAAAAAAAAAAAAAAAATACAATTCTCCCATATGCAGAGCTCGGCTTTAATGAATAAAGGCCAAAAAAAAAAAAAAAAAAGCCGATGGGACACAGAGGACTGCCCTACAACACTTCAAGTAAATTCAGCAAAAAAAAAAAAAGATAACGCAGAAGACGACACATAAGTGGCTACGGGTGACTATAAACATAAAGGTGTAGTCCTTAAGGCATTGAAGCGCTCGCCCCATCACAGGTCTGTAGTCCGGGAGGAGTGGGGAGGTACAGAAGGAACACAGACATGAAGCATGTCGGTAGCAATTTTTTTTACATGGTCAACTTAAGCAAATTCACTCAGGACCCCCCCCACTCCCGCCCTCGGCAGTACCCACAATGTGTCGGTCTCTACAGCGGACGGGTCCGACAGACATGTCGGCATTACAGAATACTGCCATTTACGATGGTGACTTGAGGCTTGTAGAAAACTCCTTATTAAATTGATACATTTTAGGTCAATGTCTACACCCAACAGCAGCTATTTGAGGCAAATTTCATAAGGCCTGGTGCACCGAAGTAAAAAAAAAAAAAAATTGGTCCGTGGGGGGGGGGGGGGCGGGGGGTTGGGAGGTGGCTGCAGCTCCTATAGTTTTTGACTCTGTTCCTCTGCCCCATGTCACAGATCAGACGCTCGATTAATAAAACTATAGACGTGGACGTTATTTGGTTTATCGGCGTGAAACTCAACGGCTGCAAAGACAAAGAATTCATCGGTTTCCTAGAGAAATTGTGCTTTTAAATTTTCGATTCAGAAAGGCAAAGACGGATTCTTCACGTTTGCAGGTCTCTCCTTGACAATGTTAAGCCGAGCCTCGCGCACCCTCCGTCACCACTGACCCAGGTGAACATTACCGAACCCCCCAGAGCGTGCCGTCCGCCCCCCAATAACTGTGCTTCTGCAGTACAGCCCATGATACATCGCATCTCTATACAACAGGGGTCTGGAACCTGTGTCTGCTCCACAGGCCGGAGGGTGACAGGTTGCAGACTACTGTTTTACAATGTACAGCAGCCAAGGGGTTAACAACTAGCATGACATCTCAAACAGAAAGCTTTTAAAGAGTTAAAACAAAAACAAAAAAAATAATAAATAGCTATTTTACATGGGTAAAGTTAATAGTGGTACACATTCGGTCACATTAGGCATGCACAAAAAGAAAAGAAAAAAAAAAAAATACTATACACTGCAGGAAATCAAAGCAAAAAAAATAATTTTTTTTTTTTTTTTTTACAGAAATAGAGATCCGAGATACGAAAATGTACAAGTATTTACAAAAAAAAAAAAAAAGTCTTGCAATTATTGCCTCGTAACGAGAATCAGAGGTAAAGATTTAATGCTCGCTCACAGTTTCCATCACTCCTTTTGCCCACACGATCCGCAACTTCAAAAAAAAAAAAAAAATAGAGATATACAGCTATATTTATATATATTTAACATACAAAAAGAGCTCGCTAGTCACCCCGGCAACGACAGGGAACCCGTTTACTGTCACTGAGGCCCTGACAGAAGGAATCGGATTCATAGGCTACAATAAAACTGAATCTCAAAAAGCACAACTTTCTAGCTTTAACGCCTCTTCAAAGCCAAAAAAAATACATTTTGGTCAGAAAACAAAAAAATAATATAATATATATATATAAAAAAAAAAAAATCTCTATTCGGCGAGTAAAGTGTCTGTACAAACTAAACTACTGGCAAGAAACCGGAGAGGCGTCTCCTCATTTCTACTGAGAGTCCAGCAATGCATAGATAAACTGAGTATTACTGCGTCGGCCATGGCGAACGATGGAGGGGAGGGGGGGGGGGTCAAAGTGCAACAGCTTGAAGCGTTCGGTCATCCGTATGGAATGGAAGTTACGATCAGCAATTCATAGAGATGGCCGCTATGCAAAAATAAAATAAAAAAAAAGTGAAAAGACGAGGACGACTAGAACTGCTCATCGTCTATGGCCGTCCATAGAGAACCTGCAGTGTAAACTTATAATCCTTCAAATAAGGGCCCATTCACACAACCGTGGAGCACGGTCTGGGACGGTTCGTGAAAACCCGGACCGTGCTCCTTCTGAGGACGGGAGCTGTACACGCTCGTATAGAGTGCATCACTGTACAGCGGCGGCCTCAGGAAGCACACGGCTTCATAGCAACCAATGACGCCGTGCGCTCCTGCCCTCAAAAGGAGCACGGTCCGGGTTTTCACGGATCGTCCCAGACCGTGCTCCAAAGTCGTGTACAAGGGCCTTAAGTGTGAGAAGCGGCAATGGCGTGTTCACAGTAAGTGAATAATAAATACCCCACCCCCAATCTACCATTCCTAAGTAACCCCCCTACCCCAGACACAGCGCTTATAGCAAGACCGCTCCGCTCACTGGGAGCAGCAGTGGACAATGACGCTCTTGAGGGGGTAGACAGACTGGACACTGACAGGAAGGACTCTTTGGCAGAGGAAGCGCATGGAATATGTGCACGGCCACTAGGTGGCGCTCATGGAGCAGTATACACAGGCTTGGGGCATGAGAGACCACAGGCAGGTGGAGGAGAAGGGGGGTAGTGGTACTGCACACCTAGCTGCGCTCACAGCACAGGCCGAGCCGATGGTAAGACGTGTACCGCCACGCGTTTTAGGAGCTCGGACCAGATCCTCTTCCTCAGAAAACTAAGATACACAGATTGTGTAATTTATTTTACAATCTTCGAAAGTCGTAGGCAAGTGTTAACCCCTAATCAAAAATACAACACCACAAAAAGAGAGAGGGGTGAAAAAAAAAAACAACAAAACCCTACAAAAGAACACAGATCCACGCCGGCAGTAGGTATCCAAAAAAAAAATACATGACTCCGTGGGGTGGGTGCAGGGTGCAGTCGGTGGTGTAACGCTGTGCACCGCCCACGACATGGCGAGGGAACCATCGTGCCGGGCGCTTTGTGCAGTTCAGAGTAGACTGTGCCAATCCCGCTTCAGAAATAATAATTAAAATAAAAATGCTACACGAAGCAGGGATCGGCCCGGTACCTGTAAACATTGGTTTCCCCCTGCGCCCTCTGCCTGACTCACAACTGTGCTGGTTATGGAGACCCAGTTACCTGCAGATTTTTTAACAAAAATTAAAAAAAAAAAAAAAAAAAAAAGTTAAGCCTAAAGCTGCTTCCCCAGAACACAAACCGAGTTCCCGTTGTCCGTTTCCACATTAATGGACCAAAATGAAGGTAATTCTTGACAAAATCAAGATATAGTTCTGTACATACAAAGACATCACTGATGTCATAGAAAAAAAACAGTTCAAACTTCCAGTGAAAGACTAGGCAAACCCGAAGTTTATGATCAGATTTCGGCAGCGTCCTGCCAGGAGGGACTACTCCGACTGTAGGGCTGTGTGGTGTAGTGTGTGTGAACTTATAAAACTGTTTGTCTCGCTGGCAGATAAACTGCTGAAGTCCGCCACAGACACGGCCATTTTGGCACTGGTGATATGGTGTGTGTGGTTCTCGAAGTCCACACCCAGGTTATTTACAGAGACGTCACTGATGAAGGAGTCCGGGACCGAGATCCCCATTTTTATCCTCTTGGCCGGCCTCTCCGCTTCATCGTTGCACAAACTCACGGTGTTGAGCTCGGAAGGATAAAATCCAGTCTCAAATAAGTTAAAACAATCGCTCTCCCCGTTGGTGGGCAACGACAGTAAGTCTTCCGTTCCGACAGGCACATGATTTACCGGGCCCCGGGATAACGTGTCCAATGCTGGGAAGCCATCGTTCAAACAGTTCACATCCGGGTTATTGCATGCTACACTGTGAGTCAGCGCTGAAAGGAAAGGCGGGAAAGAGCGGTGAGCCAACTGCGGGTCTGTCAGCTGGACCGGGATATCGACTCCTAGTATGGCCTCACCTGTCAGGTCGTTCGCAGTGATGGAGCTCAGCAGGCTGAGCTGGGAGTCAGGGAGGGAATCGGATCGGTTTTGGCAGGTTAAGGCTGATGGACTTTCTGGTCCTCCCAGATCTTCCGCTTCATCTACTAACCGGTCCATGTAATCCCTGGGCAAGAGAAAGGCACATAATGGGTTATTCCTGAAGTAGAGGCCATACCTTATCTTAACCCTTAAAGGGGTTCTCCAAGTTAAATTTATTGATGACCTATCCTCAGGAGAGGTCATCAAAATCAGATCGGCGGGGGTCCAACACCCGACATCCCCGCCGATCAGCTGTTTGAAGGGGAGGAGTGCGCCGTACCAGCGCTGCCTCCTCTTCACTGTTTACATGCTGGCCG
Source organism: Rhinella marina (assembly GCA_900303285.1). Classification (NCBI taxonomy): domain Eukaryota; kingdom Metazoa; phylum Chordata; class Amphibia; order Anura; family Bufonidae; genus Rhinella; species Rhinella marina. The sequence goes on along the minus strand of ONZH01027410.1, from coordinate 25,247 downwards.
TAACAGGGTAGTGGTGAGTAGGTGTAATTACATTATTATAGACTTGTTTGGAAGCGATTCTTCCCATTGAAATGAATGGAGCAGTGAGGTGTAATTACACCTACTCACCACTACCCCCGTGTCGGCCATCATGTAAACAGTGAAGAGGAGGCAGCGCTGGTATCCTGAGGATAGGTCATCAAAAAAATGTAACTTGGAGAACCCCTTTAAGGTTCAAGGGCGATGCAAAAAAAAGTAATTTTCCCTTGTGTATTTTTTTTAATTTTTTCACTGTTTATCATGCGTTAGAAACATCCATCTAGCTCTACTCTACAGGACATTAGACCTTTTAATGGAAAAAGGAGGATTTTATTTTACTGGGTGGAAGAGTTATTTGTAAATTTAAGTTTTTTTTATTTTACTTTTACTTTCCTTTTGACGTAGTGGCAAAATGGCAAGGTTATAATGGATGGATAGACTTGAGCCCACACCCCGATTAACACCTGAAATGCCATGGCTGCTACTGACTGTGGCATAAGAGGCCAAACCTCAGATCCCAGTCGTCTACTTGGTCACCACGGTGATCGTATAAGCACCCATGTAATCACCGGGACACACGTCTACAGAAGGGGGGGATTAACTGAAGGCATTGCACATGTATGCCCTGGTGTGTAGAGTGAAGAATGAGCAGACATGAATGCCTATTTTCAAGTCCATGCACCAATGAAAAATGGGGCTTTCTAGGACCCCCAAGCTATTTTCCAAATTCCTTGAATGTTCTAAAAAAAAAAGAAGAAACCTCAGGATGCCTCAACATGTGGCAGAAATCTCTGCAACTGAAAATCAGTTTCTTCTCATCTGAATGGGGCTTGAAGAAATCCTTGTGATTGGAGCTGTGTGCCAAGAGGCCGCACTGACTACCTACGTGACCACTGCAATCAATCATTGGTCTCAGTGGGCATGTCAGGCAGTCGGTTGTGTTACTGCTAAAGCGCAGGAAAACAAAAAGACCACTGGAACACTAGAGCAGGCATCCCCAACCTGCGGCCCTCCAGATGTTACAAAGCTACAACTCCCAGCATGCCCGGAAATCCTACAGCCATCAGCCTACAGCAGGGCATGGTGGGAGTTGTAGTTTTACAACAGCTGGAGGGCCACAGTTTGAGGTTCTCTGCACTAGAGACTGAGCAGGTTTGTAAGGAATCTTTTCCCGCCATTCAGAGAAAAATGACGGCCCTGGAAAACCTCTTTAATTGAGGTTTGGAGAATTTTTTAAACCACAAAGAACTGCTATCACTTTGTGAGAAAATATACTGCAGAGAGCAGAAAGGCGCTGGCACTTTCACTCCAGTACAATGGCCCTCATCCAAAGACTAGGGAGGTGCCATCATCACTGTCTGAGAAAGAACAAACCTTTTTATTATTACATTTGAAAAAGAAGGTCAAAAACATAAAACGTTTACCCAAAAAAAGTACCATCCCAGTAAAGTTAACTTACGTTACTCCAGGGTGATGGTGATATCTCTTCTTTCCAAACCTTGTTTGCTGGGCAAACGTATCATACCGCTCCGATTTTTTCCAGATGTAATAGAAGGCAACGCACTCCGCTACCGTCCGGGTTCTCACCTGAAATAAAGAGAACCAGCTTTACACCTCAGTCCTCTGTGCAGCCAAGTACTTGTCATGTAGCCCAGCCTAATGGACCTTTATAGAATACATTTCTACAGTCATCATCACTTTAATTACCTTGTTTTTCTGTATTAGATGAAAATCCTTCCCATGTATTACAAGTGCATGTTCAAAGTTCCTACATTCATCCTCAGTCCAAGGCCGGATATCATCTGAAAGTCAAACATATAAAGTGAGTTTTGGCTGGAACTGCTAACAGGCTAATTACATTTGGCTTCTAATAAACATTGGTTTATTGCTTTGCTGCAGCTTCATATGTGACTTTTTTTTTTTTTTTTTTTTTTACCTTCTAGGCTCGTTTTGCACACACCGACACAAAAATATCCTGCACCAAGAAGGAGTTGTTGAAATGAAGCTTTCTATGATTGAAAGGAGGCTCTAGTACCCAGTCACTGCCTCTAGCTTGGATACAAGATGAGATACGGCCTCTAGCCTGGATACAAGGAGGCATACAGGTTCTGTAAGGTATCATGCGGCACATTTGCCCACAGATGTTACAGCTGGGCCTGTAGATCTTACACACTAGTAGTAGGTTGCTGGTGCCATAAGTGCTGGATTGGTGATAAATCTGGTGCCCAGGAGGCCAAGGAAGTCCTGTAATCTGGAGGAGACATTCCTGGGAAACCCTTGCCTGTGGTGAGCATTATCCTCCTGATAGATACCAGGTGGAAGCCATAAGAGGGGCACACGTGGCAGCAGGATGTCCTGCACATATCACTAAGTTGTTAGTGTCCCTCGTATCACTACTAAGCATGGCATATACGATGGCTCCGCAGATCATCACACTAGCAGTTGAGGGCTTAGCATCTCTAGAATCTTACCATGTAACACTCTCCTACTGCAGAATCGTTCCACTGCCTCTCGGACATTATACCGACATTTGAAGAGCTCATGCAAAGCCTGTAAAAGAAGAAAAATGTTACACCAAAATCAGCAGGGACATTTATCAAACTGGTGTGAAGCAGAACTGGCTTAGTTGCTCATAGCAACCAATCAAATTCCACCTTTCATTTCTCACAGCTCCTTTGGAAAATGAAAGTTGGAATCTGATCGATTGCTGTGGGCAACTGCCAGTTCTACTATAAACCACTCTGATAAGTCTCCCCCATTGTTTTTTCCCTCAACAGAAAATCCTGGGACATTAATAATGACAGGACCTGAAAACAATCCATGAATTTCTTTTGTCCTTACTCAGTGGCTACCTCCCTTTTAAGGGGTTGTCCACCTTTCACTCAATAATAGCCTACACCCCTGCCGATCAGCTGTACTGCAATAGCTGCTCCCACTGACTTTCATATAAGTGTCAGAGCTCCACCAGGTTCTTCACTTTAGTTTTGCCAGATGGAATATATTATGTAGGTTGTATTTTTGTAGGTATTTCCAAATGCTCACGCACCATTCAGATCATATGGAGGTGGCCATCGGTAGCAGAATCAGGACACACTTACCTGTTCATCATCCTTAATGATCATTCCATCGGAGACCCTGCCCATCGCCCTCTTGTTGTCAATTCTGGTTTCCAAGAGATATTCTTCCACTTTGCTTTCTGGAAGGACATCTGGACTCCAAATTAACTGATCTTCATATTCGTATGCTGCAAAAATTATGAACATGTTACACTTATAAATACCGCACATCGTGGCGCAGAACTGGCAGCGGCTATAGATGGGGCTTCAGAGCGCTCACCTGATAAATCTGCCATGTAGTGTCCCTGAAAAGGAGGGATATCGGCTTGATGATATGGCCCGACCATTATTTCCTACAAAGTAAGTTATAGGACAAATTTTAGCATTAATCATGTAAAAAAACACCCCTGAAATTTCTAAGTCTCCATAAAGACATTTACCTTCCTTAAGTCCTCTGAAGAGTTCCCAAAGTCTGTTTCCAAATCCTCACTTTCTGATTCCTTGTCACCATCACATGCAGTGTTTGCTGTGTACAATGGAAAGGCATTATTCTGTGATTCAGTGACATTAATCAAAGAGGAAAGCGGCATAGAGATTTTTTTTTATGCCCAAAAAATGTATAGTCTACATATTAAAGGCTATATACACCTTCGGAGGCAATTTTTGTTTACGATTGCATTTTACTCATTTTTGGCTAAAAATCATATTTTCAGTTGGCCTTCATTAAAAATATTGAGCTGTTCAGTCACAAAGGGCTAACTGTTTTTCTAACTGTGTGACTGGTACTTTCACGTCGTGCAGTCATCTAATAAACCTTATCTCTAAACTACTAAGAGGTCATAAACACTGATTTAAGCCACATTCTTATCAGTAAGTTAAGAACCGAGCTATAATGAGCGTTTATAATGTCAGAGAGAAGAGATAAGGAGCCTGTCTGCTCCCCAAATGACGGAAGAGACTGAAAATCCACAGGCAGCTAGTAGAGCATCTCAGCTCTGTACACAAAAAAAGGCTCTATATTTTTTAATAAAGAGCAACTGAAAAAATATCTTTTAGCTCAAAATAAGTACAATGCAATAATAATAAAAACACCCCCAAAGATGTACATAGCCCTTAAAGGGGTTTTCCGGGAGTATTATATTGATAATCTATCCTCAGGAGAGGTCATCAATATCCGATTGGTTGGGGCGCTACATCAATAATATAACACATGACACAAGCAGCGATATGAAACGGTCTGACAGTTTTTCAGTTTTCACTTACATCTTAAGGGGCGTGGAAAAAAGTCTGTTGCTTCATGTGACGTCACAGATGGTGTCAGGTCATCAGCAGATGATTGCGTTTCTTCATCATCACCGGACAAAAGGTCCTTTGCAATTTCCTCCTGGGGAAAAAAAGAAAAGAAAGTGTGTTGGGGTGTGTATGTATGCATATATGCATTAGGGCGGAAAATAAAATTGGGGAATAGGTGCGGGCCCGTTCACTTCTATTACTTCTATATAGTACATGACCTATACTTGTCCGCAATAGCGGACAAGTATAGGCATTTTCTATGGGGAGCTCGGGAACACACGCAGGGCAGCACTCGTATTGTGGATCCGCATTATTGCAGACCTGCAATACCACGGCTGTGTGAACCCGGCCTTTATAGAGACACATACACTAACAAATAAAATTAAAAATCCACAGTAATATCCACACGATGATAGGTAGGTGTGTGTGTGTGTGTGTGTGTGTGTGTGTGGGGGTGGGGGTGGGGGCGTGGAAATGGCAGGAGAAAGCCTGTGACAGAGGTACTGAATGCAAAAAGAAGGGACAGATGGGGAAATATTGTTGGCAAACAAAGATACCCCTATACCAGGGATGGCCAACCTGCGGCTCTCCAGCTGTTGTAAAACTACAATTGCCTCCATGTCCTGCTGATAGCTGTAGGCATTCTGAGCATGCTGGGAGTTGTAGTTTTGCAAGAGCTGGAGAGCTGCAGGTTTGCCATCCCTGCTCTATACAGTTAAAAAAGGTATACTGACAAATATCGTCCAGGCAGAGGCCAAAAGGGCCCTCTTTGACCTCCGATGGATGGCTGGGACCCTTGGGATGCATATGCAACTAATGATGAGCTCAAAATGCAGTGTGCACAAAACCCAACACCCTCATAAGTGAACAGCAAGAGGCTGTTCATACACAGAAATTCAATGACTTACTTTATCTAACGTCATGTCTGGCAGCTCGTCAGCGAGCTCACTTGGAGAGCTCCCGGCGCTGGATCCTGCCATGACTGGATCTGCAGGCTCATACACATAAATTGCAAGCAAGTCCTCCAAAGGCATGTTTCCTTCCTGTGGAAATATGAGGCATAAATATATCAGATCCAACAGAACATCTGCGTTATATGGGTGAATTCACATGAGGCAGGTAAATTGTAGACATTTCTGCGTCTCCTCCATTCATCTAAATGACTGGAGGGGAGGGGGTTTTCAGTGGCAGACATTTCTGCAATAAATCTGCTGCATGTGAACACGTACTGATCTGCCTTCAAACATGCAAAACGCCAGCTGCGGTTCCCCACCTTTTCTAAATCTTCAATTTCGGAGCTAAAATTTTTGCCGTCCTCCTTCATTTCCTCCTCTTCAAGAGTCCGCTCATCATCATAGTCATGTACCAACATTTCAGCCGTGGGGTCAAAGTCATGATCCTCAGATGACAGAGAGCCGACTGAAAGAGAGGAATGAAATGCTGCGTTTAATAAAGATAAAGCAACGAACGTCTTCTGCAATATAAAAGACAACAAAAAAATCCTAAACATAAAACAAGTCGCATAAACAACATCTGCAAATTGCCAGGTAAACTATTCTAAGTCTGATGAAAGGACTATCCTCGGGGAAAAAAAAAAAAAATACAATGGGGGGGGGGGGGGGGGGGGGGCGGGGGGCAATATACCCGAAAAAGACTGACACGCAGTCTGCACAGACGGTATACTGTATATTTGTGCCACCATAATTCGCTGCGCAGCAAGCGTTCATGATGGATTTAGGTGTAAAGTGTCCTTTAAGAGTTCTCCACATGAAGCGTTGCACCCAGCGGAGCTGCTCGTCTCCGGATCCTGACAGCGCACGTGTCTGTGGAGTCAGGATGCAGACGCTTTTTCTACGACGCTTCCAAGTCTCTCTCTACAAACATTAAAACTAAACTGTTCCAAGTTCTAACCTTCCAAAGCAAATCGTTAGGAGCTGGGTGCAAAACACACAAAGCAAAGGCTGCAAAGAGTCATCTGGAGCCCAAATAAATCTGGATGGAGATTTGCCTGTCTTTGCTTGGCTGCTCCGGTATGTGCAGAGTCTACAGATGGGAGCAATGTTCTCCAGGACAAAAAAAAAAAAAAAAATCTTTCCCAAAAAGCCTGGGTCTCCTCAGATCACTGCTTGGTTTTTCATACAGTTCCCACCTACATAATCGCTTTGTGCCTCAATGACAGTCGGCTTTTAAAGGGCACCAATCATTTGAATGAACCTCTGACATGTCAGAAGTTTCGATCGATGGAGGTCTGGGTGCTGAGAGCCGTACAGAGTGTTAAAACGAGGGGCAGAGGCCCTAATCTGAGCACTTGTTCCCAGTCTTGTCTGGCTCTCCCCAGAGCGAGGGGTGTCCAGAACTTCTATGGGATCTGTATACCAATCGCTCCACCCTAAACTTAGAAATACCAAGGTGCACCCACCAAATCATCAAGTACGCTAGCAAAGTCCAACATAGCCAAGTGATGTAAATCACACTACAACTCTCACTTTCTGCAGGGCTTAGCGACCTCTGGCACCGCAGCCGTTGTGAAACTACAACTCCCAGAATGGTGGAAGTTGTAGATTCACACAGGCTGGGGTGCCGCAGGTTGCTGACCCCCCTCCGGGCTTACATGCTGGAGTTTGCATAGCAGAATAGAAGCCCCTTTGGTGCTTCCTGAACGTGGAGCTGATGAAGATATCAATCTCACTTAAGCATTTAGAAAATGAATTTAAAAAAAAAAAAAAAAAGTGTTTTCACAAATTACCTTTACTTTCGCTTTGTCATTCTGATTGAATATTTCATTGTGATATGCTTCAGTTATCTATTTCAGAGAAAAATTGAAATAAAAACAGTATTTTCGAGACTGACATTAAGTTCCTAAGATCTGATGAGACTCCCCTACGACTCCTGCCTGCTGCAGTTCACCCCCCCATCATGCACCCAAGACCTGACGCCAATATCTACGGAGGGGGACAATCTGCCTGCGCCGGTGTCATTATGGTCGCTTAGTTAGGTTTAGTTTAGATGCTTTTTATTGTCCTCACCGTTTAGACCTTGAAGATTATATAGTTTAACTCAGGATATCCGGTTAATCAGCAAAGTTGGTCATATGCATGAGAGAATGACAGGACGTATCATGATCAGCCGTCCATGGGATCATCAACACGCCAGACTAAACTCGCTGACTGGGGACCCAGTTTTAAAATATAGATGGACTTCCCAGTCCTTCAGGACAATGGCCACTGAGGTCCCCAAATTCAGCCGACCATGCCATACACATGTAATTTACACAGACCACGGCCAAAACTTTCCAGCTTGGCCGATTGCTGGCACACAAGTTATTTTTTTCAATGGTCGGCCATCTTGGTTGTATGGCCGGCTTTAGAGTTAAGTAGCAGTGGTACTACCACGTCAAGGAATTACTCCATGTTAAGTCTTTCTGCACAATGTATAGCTCCCATGTATCGGAGATGTTCTCCACGTGACAAGGAGGATTTTTGGGTTCATAGGAAATAAGATTTTTTTTTTTCTGGATAATCTCTTCTATCGGTTGATACTTTAAAGGGTCACTTAGCTTTCACCAAACTATTGAAAGGCATAGTGACATAGGAGAGGTTTTGATCAGTGGGGGACGGAAAGCGGAGACTCCCGCCTATCACTAAAACGAGGAGAGAGAAGCGTCCACATATCCCGCTCTATTAGGAGCTCCTCTCTCTCCCCGTTCTGGAGATCAGAGTGGGATGCAGCGCTCAGAAGCTCACTGATCAAAACCCCTGTTATGTCGCTACGGCTGATCAAAGGCTTTTGTTGTTTTTCATAGATGACACTAGTGTGGGTTTATGCATAGATGCAATCATTTACAACCACTGGAAGCATGATCCCCTGAACGTATGTAGTTGTCAGATGTCCAAACTCTGAATACATATCGGCTCCACTGTCTGATCTGCAGTATAACAACTCACTGACACGCTGCCATCAAGTCAGGAGGAACTAAAGGAATGCTCCACGTAAAGGTGAAATAGGGGGTTTTTGGGGTGGGGTATGGATACAGGGATTCGGAGTCTCTGTCCCACCCATCAGACCTGCATTAGGTATACTAACCATTAAAATGCAATGTAATCTGCAGGCACAAGAAGCTGAGCTGATTGATATATAGTTTTGGGAGACTAGATTCAGTTTATCTAAATTCCTCCTCATTCTGGGCCTTAAAGTCCAGAAGGAGGCCCCATTGGTGACCGACAGCCTTCCCTTTATGAGGAGGAGGTCCTATCAGTGATTGACAGCCTTCCCTCTATGAGGAGGCGGTCCTATCAGTGATTGACAGCCTTCCCTCTATGAGCAGACGGTTCTATCAGTGATTGACAGCCTTCCCTTTATGAGGAGGCGGTTCTATCAGTGATTGACAGCCTTCCCTTTATGAGGAGGCGGTTCTATCAGTGATTGACAGGCTTCCCTCTATGAGGAGGCGGTCCTATCAGTGATTGACAGGCTTCCCTCTATGAGGAGGCGGTCCTATCAGTGATTGACAGGCTTCCCTCTATGAGGAGGCGGTCCTATCAGTGATTGACAGGCTTCCCTCTATGAGGAGGCGGTCCTATCAGTGATTGACAGGCTTCCCTCTATGAGGAGGAGGTCCTATCAGTGATTGACAGGCTTCCCTCTATGAGGAGGCGGTTCTATCAGTGATTGACAGGCTTCCCTCTATGAGGAGGCGGTCCTATCAGTGATTGACAGGCTTCCCTCTATGAGGAGGCGGTCCTATCAGTGATTGACAGGCTTCCCTCTATGAGGAGGCGGTCCTATCAGTGATTGACATCTTCCCTCTATGAGGAGGCGGTCCTATCAGTGATTGACAGGCTTCCCTCTATGAGGAGGCGGTTCTATCAGTGATTGACAGGCTTCCCTCTATGAGGAGGCGGTCCTATCAGTGATTGACAGTGCAGAGCGAATCTTCCCTCACAGTCAGGAGGTTGAGGTGAGTTTTTTTTGACCCAGCAGTATATAAGGGACTATTGGGGGCAATACTTATAGTGGAGGGCACTATTGGGGGGAGGGGGGGTATATGATATATATATACTGAGGGCACAGCAAGGGTTGCATCTCTCCATAGCCAGAGTCAGATCAGGCTTGACGTTTAACTGGAAGATCCCTTAAACAGATGCCCAACCTGTGACTCTCCAGCTCTTGTAAAACTACAACTCCTAGCATGCCCGGACAGCCTACAGCAAGGCATGGTGGGAGTTATAGTTTTACAACAGCTGGAGGGCCACATGTTGGGTATCCCTGCTTTAAACAAAAGGGGAAAAGAAGAAAAACATGAAACAGGCTGTTACCAAGCACGGCCACTATACTATGTACAGCGCTGTGCTTGGAGAGCTGCCAGGAGCGGCTGTAATCCCCAGAGTTAAACAGCTGATCAGCGGGAGTGCCGGGACTCGGACCCCCACCGAGGTGATAATGACTACTTATCCTGAGGATCGGTCCTCATTACCCGTCACCTGATAACCCCTTTACATCAGGATTTCATTATTGCTTTTTGATCTTTATTTAGACGAGTTAATGAACTATTTAAATGCACTTTTTAAGGGACAGAAAACCATTACTGTTCTATTTTAGGCTACAATAAAATGTCTGACAGAAGTTCAGATTTCGGACGCATTTAGTGCTAAGAACCTGCAGAAACATTTACATCAGGTTCACATCTGCGTTCAAAAATCCTGCATTGACTATAATGGGATCCGACTGCTTTCCGGCAGAAATGTCCGCTTTCGGCCGCACAGAAAATAGTTCACACAGGACTTTCCCATTATATATGAGCTGGATTTCTGAATGCAGCCTTACTTATACGAGCACCATCCGGGCAGCTCTATTATCACTCTTTATAAGCTTTTTTACTTTAGGTTTAAGTCTCCTTTATGCAGCTGTTTATGCAGTTTACAATGTCAGGAACATAAGCAGTCACAAAAACTGAACAAACATCTATTCCCAGAAAGACATGGAATATATTCTGGCATCTACCTGAATCTGCTACAAGTTCGACTGTCCCAAAATCACAACGATCACCTAACCGTTCCGCTGCCCCATTCAAAGTCTATGCGACTGACAGACAGCTGTTGTGCTACTTCTGTCAGCCCCATACAGACTGGAGCAGTACTGCATACACTGTTCTACCCAAAAGGGAGCCACTCTCACTGCTGACCCCCAGACATCTATCCTGTTGTAATTCTGCGCACCCCTTTCAAGTAAAGGACAAACATCAAATTCTATTCAATGGGGCCCCGCATGATACTTGCAAGGCCTCAGCCAGTTGCTAACATGCATTTCGGTCTCTCCGTGCCTACAGTCTGACTGATCAGAAAGGGGGGCTGGACTGCTCCTTTAATCTTCTGTGTTGGACTGCATAGTCTCAGAGACAGGTCAGTCATACTTAGGTATCTGATAGGTGTCTGTGACATTAGTGCTAAAACCAATCAGAATGGAATGCAATAACCAAAGTCAGGTCCACACAAGTGCGTTACCGCAACATTATGCGTCCCTATTTCGGACCTGAAGTCACAGGATGACTGGGATCCAATACACTTCTGTGGACCTGGCCTAAGACAACAGAGTACCGAGGGGGCCACCCAATACAATACAGAGGGCCATGCTGCTTGTAAATGTTCTGTGAGATGGGAAGTTGACTCAAAGGGGTTGTCACGAGATTTAAACCTATCACTTATCCAAAAGAGTCTGACCACTGGAACCCCCAATCACATGAACAGGGCTCCTGTGTCGTCCCATATGAATGGAGCAGTTCAGCATGCAGACTGGTACTCCGATCATCTATATGTATGGGACTGATGGACATAGCGGAGCAATGTATTCTGTGCTCGATCACCTCGCCATTCATAAGTGGAAGGGACTGCTGGACACAGGAGCCCCACTTTCAAGATTGTGGTCAGGTCCACACACCCATCAGACACTTCTCTCTCCTCAGGATAGGTGATAAATTTGAAGTGGTCGTCAGACACACTTATTTTTTTTTTTATTAAAGGCAATGAAGGCGTGCTCCACCACTCTGATGCCCCGGTCCCCTGGAGCCACGACATCATGGTTTTCACTTCACCAGAGATGGTATTAACACCTTGAATGCCATTTACAAAAAAAAAAATTAAAAATCGATGACAACCCCTTTAAAGGGGTTCTCCAGTCTACAGATATTGATCATCTAAAACCTATCCTCAAGATAGGTCATTAATATCAGATAAGTGGGAAGACCCATCTCATTTTTCATGCCAGTTTTTGATCTAACTCTATCCCAGCAGGGGAGCTGGTGTAGATTTAAGGCTGTTATACGCCAGCACCTCTATATAACAGCCAGCACAGGCGGATTAAGACCAGCATCTAAAACGCCGGTCTTAATAAATGACCCCATCAGTTTCCACTGCCATGGTAGCCTGAAACAGCTGATCGATGGGGGTGCTGAGTGTTGGACCCTCAACAATATGATAGATAGGTCTTCAATATCTGTAGTCTGGACGGCCCCTTTAAATCTTGGGACAAGACAAAGCATTTCAAGTATCTTAAAGGGGTATTCTCCTCTTAGACAATGGGGGCATATCGCTAGGATATGCCCCCATTGTCTTATAGGTGCGGGTCCCACCGCTGGGACCTGCACCTATATCCAGAACGGAGCCGGGAGCGCTGCGCCTGAAGGACCCCGGGTATCCGGCGGTCCGGCCACTACCAGGCGCAGCCCCGACGCCCCCCTGCTGCGCAAGCGCAGCCACCGCTCCCATTCATTTCTATGGAGCCGACGGAAGTAGCCGAGCCAGCGCCCGGCTATTTTCGGCGGCCCCATAGAAATGAATGGAGGGCGGCTGCGCATGCGCAGTGCGCCCTCATTCAGTTCGGGGGCTCCGTTCTGGATATAGGTGCCTGTCCCAGCGGTGGGACCCGCACCTATAAGACAATGGGGGCATATCCTAGCGATATGCCCCCATTGTCTAAAATGAGAATAACCCTTTAAGTGTAATGTAAACATCATAACTGTATGCTACATTCTCTACCTCATATCCATCTACTTATTGAATGCATTAGGGAATGCTGCGCTCCCATCACAACACACCGACGACTTGTGAGTAAAACCTCCACTTCCTCATAATCACATGAAGATTAGTGTCGGACGACGGCTCAAAACACGTCATCCTCCCTGACTGCAACTAGCTTCTCAACAAACCAGGGATCAGCGACGCTCAGAAGGTAATAAAACGGGACCCACCTGGGCTCGAACTGTCAAACGAAGCCTGGAAAAAAAGAAAAAAAAAAAGAAGGACAGGTCAGCAGGATCCTCGCAGCCCATATACACTCCATGTATACACCCCACAGGGATTGTTCTGATTTCCTAGACCAGTGAAGGGTTAATCTGCCCAGTTACAGTGGTGCCTGACAGTCTGAGACCCTTTAGAAGTTTCTATACTTCTGTATAAATTTGACCTAAATCTACATCATATTTCCTCACAAGTCCTAAAGCAGATAAAGGTATCCAAATCAAGGAGTCAGAAATATTAGACTTCATAATTTGTGGAAAATGATCCAACATAACATCTGTGAATTATAGAAGTATGTGAACCCTTAGGATTAGCAGAGAAAGTAAAGGTGACAGAGTCAGGTGTTTTCAATTAATGGGATGACAGGTGTGGGAGGGCAGTTTTATTTATCGAGCAGGGATCTATCAAAGTCTAATCTTCACAACACATTTGTGTATCATGGCATGAACAAGGAAGATTTCTGATGACCTCAGAATAAGAGTTGTTGATGCTCATCAGGATGGCAAAGATTACAAAATCATCTCTAAAGATTTTGGACTTCACCAACCCACAGTAATACAGATTATGTACAAATGGAGGAAACTCAAGACAATTACGCAACCCAGGAGTGGGTGACCAATAAAGATCACGTCAAGAGAAAGGTGTGTAGTAGTCTGAGAGCGAGAGGTCACAAAGAAACCCGAGATAGGCTTTTAGTTGTTTAGAGGTTATCTCACATTAGCTAGCGTTAATATTCATGAGTCCATCATCATAAGAACATTGAACAACAACAATGGTGTGCATGGAAGGATTGCACAAAAACAACATTGCTGCCCATCTGCAATTTGCTAAAGTTCCCCTGGATGAGCCATAAGGCTACTGGAACAATGTATTGTGGACAAATGAGACCAAAATTGAACTTTTTGATTTAAAAGTGAAGTATTATACTTGTAGAAAAAAAAAAAAAACCCCACTACATTTCAGCATAAAAACCTCACCCTATGTGAAAGATGGTGTTGGTACCATCATGGTTTGGGGCTTGTTTTGTTGCATCTGGGCCAGGACAGCTCGCCATCACTGATGGAACAATAAATTGTGAATTCGACCAGCAAGACAACGACCCTAAGCACACAAGTTGTTCTACCAAAGAATGGTTTAAGAAGGATAAAGTTTAAGTTTCAGAATGGCCAAGTCAAAGTCCTGACCTTAAGGCCTCATGTACACAACCGTAATTTTGATACACATTTTTTTGCGGATCGGATATGGACCCATTCATTTCAACAGGGCCACAAAGGATGCAGAAATCTCTCCGTGTGCTGTCTGCATCCTTATGTCCATTCCATAGCCCCGAAAAAAATAGAACATTGCAGGTTCTATGATGGAAAATGTGGGATGCACACGGCCAGGATCCGCAATTTGCAGACTGCAAAAACAGATACAGCCGTGTACATGAGCCCCAATCCTATAGAAATGCTGTAGAGGGACCTGAAACTAGCCGATCATGGAAGGAAACCACCAATATAGCGGAGCTGAAGCTGTTCTGTACCGAGGAACGGCCTAACATTCCTCCAAGCCGATGTGTGGGACTAATAAATTTCCAGAATTGTTTGTCGTAGTTCTTGCTGCATAAGGCGGTCACACCAGATACTGACAGCAAGGGTTCACATATTTTTACCACTCACATGTGATATTGGATCAATAAATAAATGACCAAGTCTAAGATTTTAGACTCATTTATTTGATTTTATGATCTTCAGCTGCTTTTAGGACTCTTGTAAAAAATTGATTTTGCTTTAGGTCAAATTTACCCAGAAATATAGAACCTTCTGAAGGGTTCACAAACTTTCAAGCACCACTGTATGTGGAAACACTCTGCACAATTGACAAGATCGGCCACTGAGGGACCAAGGCAATGGCAGTTGGATGGGCGTCGCCTACCTGTCTGGATATGGGCGCTAATATACTGCCAAGGCTCATTCATAGATCTAATTTCCTTCCATATAGAGATATGTAACATGACGTGGAAGATAACCTTCACTATCCTCAGCTTGCTAGTCAGTGTCCGGTCGGCTGGCAGTTGTGGTCCTGAGCAACCCAAGACAGGCTGGTTGCTATGAACATGCCACCTGACAACAACATTAGTTGTTTGGCAGTGTATCCATAGTAACCAGGCTGTGTCACATGACAGATGGACAGGGGCTGGGTATAAACCACACTCCTGTTATATAACAGACAATTATGCACTATATATGTGTATATATGTCAGTGATACTCAAGTAGCCCCCGCCTCCCAGATGTAGAAAGTGCATAAGTAACTTTAAAAGTTAGTCACAGGGTCAGAAACGTGTGGACTAGGAGGCACCGCTTATCTCCAATTACTGGACACCACGGTACTTAAAATCAACTTTCTACCACCTGTGGTAAGTGTTCCTCCACTGAGTGGACTGGTATTGAAGGGAGGTGATAAGACCTTGCCAAAGGGGTCATTTCTACCACTCCTAGGGACATCACTACTATTGTCATATAATGGATTTCAGCTGTGGGTAGCAGACAGAATTTAGAAGCGAGGCTGTATGTGGCCAGCCAGGGATGAGTAGTGTGTCTGGTTTGGGGTAGATGCCCTGGGGGAGGGACACACCTGTGGCTGGGGTAGGTGCCCTGGCAGAGGGGGGGGGGGCACACCTGTGGCTGGGGTAGGTGCCCTGGCAGAAGGGGGGGGGCACACCTGTGGCTGGGGTAGGTGCCCTGGCAGAAGGGGGGGGGCACACCTGTGGCTGGGGTAGGTGCCCTGGCAGAAGGGGGGGGCACACCTGTGGCTGGGGTAGGTGCCCTGGCAGAGGGGGGGGGCACACCTGTGGCTGGGGTAGGTGCCCTGGCAGAAGGGGGGGGGGGCACACCTGTGGCTGGGGTAGGTGCCCTGGCAGAGGGGGGGGCACACCTGTGGCTGGGGTAGGTGCCCTGGCAGAGGGGGGGGCACACCTTGTGGCTGGGGTAGGTGCCCTGGCAGAGGGGGGGGGCACACCTGTGGCTGGGGTAGGTGCCCTGGCAGAGGGGGGGGGGGCACACCTGTGGCTGGGGTAGGTGCCCTGGCAGAGGGGGGGGGCACACCTGTGGCTGGGGTAGGTGCCCTGGCAGAGGGGGGGGGGCACACCTGTGGCTGGGGTAGGTGCCCTGGCAGAGGGGGGGGCACACCTGTGGCTGGGGTAGGTGCCCTGGCAGAGGGGGGGGCACACCTGTGGCTGGGGTAGGTGCCCTGGCAGGGGGGGGCACACCTGTGGCTGGGGTAGGTGCCTGGCAGGGGGGGGCACACCTGTGGCTGGGGTAGGTGCCCTGGCAAGGGGGGGGGGGGGCACACCTGTGGCTGGGGTAGGTGCCCTAGCAAGGGGGGGGGGGGGGCACACCTGTGGCTGGGGTAGGTGCCCTGGCAGGGGGGGGGGGGCACACCTGTGGCTGGGGTAGGTGCCCTGGCAGGGGGGGGGCACACCTGTGGCTGGGGTAGGTGCCCTGGCAAGGGGGGGGGGCACACCTGTGGCTGGGGTAGGTGCCCTAGCAAGGGGGGGGGGCACACCTGTGGCTGGGGTAGGTGCCCTGGCAGGGGAGGGGGGGCACACCTGTGGCTGGGGTAGGTGCCCTGGCAGGGGAGGGCACACCTGTGGCTGGGGTAGGTGCCCTGGCAGGGGAGGGGGGGCACACCTGTGGCTGGGGTAGGTGCCCTGGCAGGGGAGGGGGGGCACACCTGTGGCTGGGGTAGGTGCCCTGGCAGGGGAGGGCACACCTGTGGCTGGGGTAGGTGCCCTGGCAGGGGAGGGGGGGCACACCTGTGGCTGGGGTAGGTGCCCTGGCAGGGGAGGGGGGGCACACCTGTGGCTGGGGTAGGTGCCCTGGCAGGGGAGGGGGGCACACCTGTGGCTGGGGTAGGTGCCCTGGCAGGGGAGGGGGGCACACCTGTGGCTGGGGTAGGTGCCCTGGCAGGGGAGGGGGGGCACACCTGTGGCTGGGGTAGGTGCCCTGGCAGGGGAGGGGGGGCACACCTGTGGCTGGGGTAGGTGCCCTGGCAGGGGAGGGGGGGCACACCTGTGGCTGGGGTAGGTGCCCTGGCAGGGGAGGGCACACCTGTGGCTGGGGCCGGCCGGGGAGGGCAGGAAGGCCGGGGTATGGATATACACGGGCGGGCTCGCTGTCCATCACACAACCCCCCAGGGACTGCTCGGAGGATGACGGCAGCGGAGAAGCTGCCATTACACCCGGGTACACCGAGCTCCGTCATCAACCACTTAGCACCGGAAACCACTGGCCCCGGCCGCCGCCTCTCCGTCCCGGGTCCCTCCCCCCACCCCGGACAGTCCGCTCCCACCCACGGCCTAAAGACGATTTTCTCGCCTCAGAGCGCCGCTTTCGCCCCCTGTCGCCCTCCAGCGACGGATGGGGTTCTGATGTAGCGATTGCGGGGTTATTGGTCCGGTTTCCAAGGCCGTAGAGCCCGGGATTTCCGTCTGTATCGTCCCTCCCCCCGCTCCGGCCCGGTTTTCCTCCTTACCTCCGCCATATTGGTACCTCTAGGCGAACGAGCTGCAACTGCGCAAAGTACCCGGATGGAGAGTGAGAGCCAATCAGAGAGCGCCCAGCCAGAGGTGTCCGGCGGCCGAGAGGAGGGGGCGGAGCCTGGGGCTGTGGACCAGGTGGGGGAGGAGTGACCCGGCCATAGCCATCTCCTGTACTTCGTATGTTATTATAGAGAGCCAGGAGCGGGCCGTCCCTGTGTACAGTGTTTATGTACAATATATTACTTCATGTACGGATATATACCACTACATCACTTCATATACTGATATATGCTACTATATCACCTCATCTACTGACATATACCACTACATCACCTCATGTACTTATATATACCACTACATCACTTTATATACTGATATATATCACTACATCACCTCATATAAATATTTATACCGCTACATCACCTCATATACTGATATATATCACCTGATCTACTGATATAGACCACTACATCACCTCATGTACTTATATATACCACTACATCACTTTATATACTGATATATATCACTACATCACCTCATATAAATATTTATACCGCTACATCACCTCATATACTGATATATATCACCTGATCTACTGATATAGACCACTACATCGCCTCATATACTGATATATACCACCACATCACTTCATATACTGATATATATACCACTATATCACTTTATATACTGATATATACCACTATATCACCTCATGTACTGATATATACGACTACATCACCTCATGTAATATCATACATCACCTCATATATTGATATATACCACTACATCCCCTCAGGTACTGATATATACCGCTACATCACCTCATATAATATCATATATCACCTCATGTACTGATATATACCGCTAC
Source organism: Rhinella marina (assembly GCA_900303285.1). Lineage (NCBI taxonomy): Eukaryota > Metazoa > Chordata > Amphibia > Anura > Bufonidae > Rhinella > Rhinella marina. The sequence continues at coordinate 7,198 of ONZH01027410.1, read as the reverse complement.
ATTACCTCATGTACTGATATATACCGCTACATTACCTCATGTACTGATATATACCGCTACATTACCTCATGTACTGATATATACCGCTACATTACCTCATGTACTGATATATACCACTACATAATTTCATATACTGAGATATACCACTACATCACCTTATCTTCTGATACATACCACTGCATCCCCTCATGTACTGATATACAACTACATCACCTCTTATCATATATCACTTCACACACTGTTATATACCACTATATCACCTCATATAATACAATATATCACCTCATCTACTGACATATACCACTACATCACCTCATGTACTTATATATACCACTACATCACTTTATACACTGATATATACCACTATATCACCTCATTTACTGATATATACCACTACATCACCTCATATAAAGATATATACCGCTACATCACCTCATATACTGATATATATCACCTGATCTACTGATATATACCACTACATCACCTCATATAAAGATATATACCACTACATCGCCTCATATACTGATATATACCACCACATCACTTCATATACTGATATATATACCACTATATCACTTTATATACTGATATATACCACTATATCACCTCATGTACTGATATATATGACTACATCACCTCATATATTGATATATACCACTACATCAAAGCATATCATATATCAGCTCATGTACTGATATATACCATTATATCACCTCATGTATTGATATATACCACTACATCCCCTCAGGTACTGATACATACGACTACATCACCTCATATAATATCATGTCACCTGATTCCAGCTTTATGACATGGCGCATTATCCTGCTGAAAGTAGCCATCAGATGTTGGGTACATTGTGGTCATAAAGGGATGGACATGGTCAGCAACAATACTCAGGTAGGCTGTGACGTTGCAACGATGCTCAAGGGGCCCAAAGAGTGCCAAGAAAATATTCCCCACACCATGACACCACCACCACCAGCTTGAACCGTTGATACAAGGCAGGATGGATCCATGCTTTCATGTTGTTGACGCCAAATTCTGACCCTACCATCCGAATGTCGCAGCAGAAATCGAGACTCATCAGACCAGGCAACGTTTTTCCAATCTTCTACTGTCCAATTTCGATGAGCTTGTGCAAATTGTAGCCTCAGTTTCCTGTTCTTAGCTGAAAGGAGTGGCACCCGGTGTGGTCTTCTGCTGCTGTAGCCCATCTGCCTCAAAGTTCGACGTACTGTGCGTTCAGAGATGCTCTTCTGCCTACCTTGGTTGTAACGGGTGGCAATTTGAGTCACTGTTTCCTTTCTATCAGCTCGAACCAGTCTGCCCATTCTCCTCTGACCTCTGGCATCAACAAGGCATTTCCGCCCACAGAACTGCCGCTCACTGGATGTTTTTTCTTTTTCGGACCATTCTCTGTAAACCCTAGAGATGGTTGTGCGTGAAAATCCCAGTAGATCAGCAGTTTCTGAAATACTCAGACCAGCCCTTCTGGCACCAACAACCATGCCACGTTCAAAGGCACTCAAATCACCTTTCTTCCCCATACTGATGCTCGGTTTGAACTGCAGGAGATTGTCTTGACCATGTCTACATGCCTAAATGCACTGAGTTGCCGCCATGTGATTGGCTGATTAGAAATTAAGTGTTAACGAGCAGTTGGACAGGTGTACCTAATAAAGTGGCCGGTGAGTGTATACCACTACATCACCTCATATATATCGCCTTATATTATATCATATATCACCTCATATACTGATATATACAACTATATTACCGCATTTAATATTATGTATCATCTCATCCACTGATATATACCACTATATCGCCTAATATATTGTTATATATCACCTCACCTACTTATATATTCCACTATATCTGCTCATATAATATATCACCTCACATGGTGTTATATACCACTATATCACCTCATGTCCTGATATATACCACTATATTACCTCACATACCGTTATATACAACTATATAACTTATATATAATATACAAGGCAATATAGTCTTATATCACATTACATCATACCTCTAAACTTTTTGGACGGTCAAAGAGGGAAACGTATGGTTCATTACGTGAAGGATCAATTTGTCCTGCATATTTATACACTTTAATACTTTTTTTAGCAGACAATATAACGCAAAAATTATCTGAATATAGAAATTTCTACAATCCAAATTGCATCAAATAATGACAATATACAAGGCAGGGTCTAATATATAGATAGGACCAATTTCTGTATCAATATTGTAACTGTAATAATGCAATTCTATACCTCAGATCAAAAAGATGGTCATTTAAAGAGCACAGAGGGACTTGGGTCACAAATAGGGACTGTCCCTCCAAAAGGGGGACACTTGGGAGGTCTGGTACATGAGGTGATATATATGAGGAGATGTAGTGGTATATCAGTAGATGAGGTGATATATAATATTATATAGGTGATATAGTGGTATATAACAGTATATGAGGTAATATAATGGTATATAACAGTATATGAGGTAATATAATGGTATATAACAGTATATGAGGTAATATAGTGGAATATAACAGTATGTGAGGTAATATAGTGGTATATAATAGTACATGAGGTGATATAGTGTTATATAACAGTATATAAGGTAATATAATGGTATATAACAGTATATGAGGTAATATAGTGGTATATAATAGTAAATCAATGATATATAATATTATATAGGTGATATAGTGGTATATAACAGTATATGAGGTAATATAATGGTATATAACAGTATATGAGGTAATATAGTGGTATATAACAGTATATGAGGTAATATAGTGGAATATATCAGTACATAAGTTGATATATCATACTATTTGAGGTGATGTAGTGGTATAAATCAGTACATGAGGTGATATAGTAGTATATAAAAGTACTTGAGGTGATATATAATATTACATCACCTCATGTACTGATATATACCACTACATCACCTCATGTTATACCATATATCACTTCGTGTACTGATATATACCACTAGATCATCTCATATAATACCACTATATCGCCTTGTATAATGTTATATATTATATATCACCTCATCTACTGATATATACCACTACATCATCATATAATATCAAATACGACCATCAAGGTGGTCACACAGATGCTCAATTGGGTTTAGGTCTGGGGAATTAGGGGGCTGGATAGTACTTGGAAGTCTTGGTCATGTTCTCCCAACCAATGTTGGATGTTTCTAGCCATGTGACATGTAATATTGTCTTGCTTGAAGATCTCATCTGCTCCAGGGAAGACATGAGCATGTATGGGTGTACATGATCTGTAAGGATTTATTCACTAATTGTACCCTCGCGCACCCTTGTAGCTGACGTTCACCTCTCACATTGATGACACGTCTCTTATTCACAGAGGTGTCATTTGTCCACTCACCATATACTTTCACCACAGTAGCACGAGAACAGTTCACACTGTGCAGGTTCAGAAATACTGCCACCCTTGGCCCAAAAGCCATTGACTTACAGTCGGGTGAGGACAGATCCGGATGGCTGCGGGCAGGGGAGCACAGGGGATCCAAGCATTGAACCGCTCGTTACAAGCAGGTTCGCTCATCACTACTCATATACTGTTATATATCACTATATCATCTCATGTACCATGTATATAACCTCATGTACCATAACATACAATTATATTACCTCTAATACTGTTTTATACCACTACATAATGTCATTTACCATATTATACAATTATATTACCTCATATACTGTTATATACGATTATATTACCTCATATACTGTTTTATATATACAGTGCCTTGCAAAGTATTCGGCCCCCTGGAACTTTTCAACCTTTTGCCACATTTTAGGCTTCAAACAAAAAGATATAACATTTTAAATTTTTGGTGAAGAATCAACAACAAGTGGGTCACAATTGTGAAGACGAACGAAATTTATTGGATCATTTAAACTTTTATTGTAATAATAAAACTGAAAAGTGGAGCGTGCAAAATTATTCAGCCCCCTTGCATTAATACTTTGTTGCGCCACCTTTTGCTGTGATTCCAGCTGCGGTCTCTTGGGGGATGTCTCTATCAGTTTTGCACATCTAGAGACTGAAATTTTTGCCCATTCTTCCTTGCAAAACAGCTGGAGCTCTTTGAGGTTGGATGGAGACGTTTGTGAACAGCAGTTTTCAGCTCTTTCCACATATTCTCAATTGGATTCAGGTCTGGACTTTGACTCGGCCATTCTAAGACCTGGATACCTTTATTTTTGAACCATTCCATTGTAGATTTTGCTTTATGTTTGGGATCATTGTCTTGTTGGAAGATAAATCTCCGTCCTAGTCTCAGGTCTTTTGCAGACTCCAACAGGTTTTCATCCAGAATGGTCCTGTATTTGGCTCCATCCATCTTCCCATCAATTTTAACCATCTCCCCTGTCCCTGCTGATGAAAAGCAGGCCCAAACCATGATGCTGCCCCCACCATGTCTGACAGTGGGGATGGTGTGTTCAGGGGGATGAGCTGTGTTGCTTTTACACCAAACATATCGTTTTGCATTGTTTCCAAAAAGTTGGATTTTGGTTTCATCTGAGCAGAGCCCCTTCTTCCACATGTTTGGTGTCTCCCAGGGGCTTGTGGCAAACTGTAAACCAGACTTTTTATGGATATCTTTGAGAAATGGCTTTCTTCTTGCCACTCTTCCATAAAGGGCAGATTTGTGAAGTGTTGGACTGATTGTTGTCCTGTGGACAGACTCTCCCACCTCAGCTGTAGATCTCTGCAGTTCATCCAGAGTGATCATGGGCCTCTTGGCTGCATCTCTGATCAGTCTTCTCCTTGTTTGAGATGAAAGTTTAAAGGGAACCTGTCACCTTAAAAACACAAAAAAAAACAGCCAGCATTACCTTAAACTTGGGTCCAGTGTGTAACTAATGATGCTTTTCATCCATTTCAGTGATTCCTCTAACCGGCAGAAAAAGACTTTTTTATCCCCATGAGCGCGCACTTTGCAGTCAGCTTGAAGTCAAGGAGGCAGCGGCCTCCTTGCTTCAAGTCAAGTAAAGCACCGCCCCTCTTCTTCTTGATTGACATCCTTCCTTTGGGCCGGGGATTGCGTGCGCAGTGCGCTCCTTGTTACTGCGCGATCCCGGGTCCGGCTCTCCAGCTTGCAGGCTTTCTTATGCGCCCTGCGCATGCCCCAGCATTTCAGACGAGCAAGCGTAGGAGCGGTCAGGCAGGCGTGCGTCCGTCCGTGCGGGGACGGTGGGCGCTCGTACGCGCGCTCGTTTGAATTGCTGGGGCAAGCTGGAGAGCCGGACCCGGGATCGCGCAGGAACAAGGAGCGCACCGCGCACGCGATCCCCGGCCCAAAGGAAGGATGTCAATCAAGAAGAAGAGGGGCGGTGCTTTACTTGACTTGAAGCAAGGAGGCCGCTCATGGGGATAAAAAAGTCTTTTTCTGCCGGTTATAGGAATCACTGAAATGGATGAAAAGCATCATTAGTTACACACTGGACCCGAGTTTAAGGTAATGCTGGCAGTTTTTTTTCTGTTTTTGAGGTGACAGGTTCCCTTTAAAGGGATGGCCGGGTCTTGGTAGATTTGCAGTGGTCTGATACTCCTTCTATTTCAATATGATCGCTTGCACCAGGGCTGTGGAGTCGGTAAGCCAAAGCCCGGACTCCTACTCCGACTCCTCAATTTCCCCTCACCCCGACTCCGACTCCCGACTCCGACTCCTACTCCCTCATACATGGAGCATGTTTAAGTGATAACTTTAAACAAATTTGCATAAAATCAATAGTACAGATAAGTCATGACAAAAACAGTTTGTAACTTATCAGGCTTCTCTGGGTACAGCTCACTTAGGGCCTAATGAGAGGCGTAGTTAGAGGTTCAGCACATGGGGGGGCGAAAAATACTTGAGTGGGCCCCCCACTTATTGGCTTCCCAAACGCACGTTTCCAACTTAAAAGGCACATACTACTAGTTGTGGTTATAATACTGTATTAGCAAGATGACTATATAAACTGCTAGATCATCTATGCTGTTAAGTACAGTACAATAGACTTTCTACATACCCTACTCTAAATACTCTACCACATAATGCAGTAAAATATAGGATTAATAGAAGTAAAAAAGGGGACTCCTATGTTAAAGGAAATCTGTCCCCAGCTTTTACATCACTAAACTAACAGTCCCTTGCCCCCATCAGACCTCAGATCAGCGTCTTGTGCCCCATCAGACCTCAGATCAGCAGAATGTGCCCCCATCAGACCTCAGATCAATAGAATGTGCCCCCATCAGACCTCAGATCAATAGAATGTGCCCCGTCAGACCTCAGATCAGCAGAATGTGCCCCCATCAGACCTCAGATCAATAGAATGTGCCCCCATCAGACCTCAGATCAGCAGAATGTGCCCCCATCAGACCTCAGATCGGCTTAATCTGCCCCCATCAGACCTCAGATCAATAGAATGTGCCCCCATCAGACCTCAGATCAGGCAGAATGTGCCCCATCAGACCCCAGATAGGCTTAATGTGCCCCCATCAGACCCCAGATAGGCTTAATGTGCCCCCATCAGACCTCAGGTCAGCAGAATGTGCCCCATCAGACCTCAGATCAGCAGAATGTTCCCCCATCAGACCTCAGATCAGCAGAATGTGCCCCCATCAGACTCAGATCGGCTTAATCTGCCCCCATCAGACCTCAGATCAATAGAATGTGCCCCCATCAGACCTCAGATCAGCAGAATGTGCCCCCATCAGACCCCAGATAGGCTTAATGTGCCCCCATCAGACCTCAGCTAGGCTTAATGTGCCCCCATCAGACCTCAGGTCAGCAGAATGTGCCCCCATCAGACCTCAAATCAGCAGAATGTTCCCCCATCAGACCTCAGATCAGCAGAATGTGCCCCATCAGACCTTAGATCAGCAGAATGTGCCCCCATCAGACCTCAGATCGGCTTAATGTGCCCCCATCAGACCTCAGATCAGCAGAATGTGCCCCCATCAGACCTCAGATCATCAGAATGTGCCCCCATCAGACCTCAGATCATCAGAATGTGCCCCCATCAGACCTCAGATCGGCTTAATGTGCCCCCATCAGACTCCATAATGGAAGCGCTCACTTGTATTCGCCTGATTGTACTAAGGCCATCCCTGCTGGGCCTCCCCAGAGGTATTGGGCCCGGAGCATC
>ONZH01027409.1:0-65597 GCA_900303285.1 Rhinella marina | reverse complement strand
TCCCCAGACTATTGGCCAGATTTAGAAAAAATGGTGCAATTAGGGAGCCTCAGAGGCATCCCTACATGCTGCCCCTGCTGTTCCATCATTTTCTGAGGTTTCCAGGTTTTCACCCAGCCTTCCCTAGGCAGAGCCCCGGTCCCCTGCAAAAAATGCTCGAGTCTCCCATTGACTTCAATGGGGTTCGTTATTCGAAACGAGCACCCGAGCATCGGGAAAAGTTCGACTCGAATAACGAGCACCCAAGCATTTTAGTGCTCGCTCATCTCTAATTCTTAATGATTCCCTTACTTTGTTGTAATCAATATCTGTTCAAACATTGAAAAAAAATAAAGATAACGTCCATCAAAAATGTAAATTTTGCTCCATTATTGGCAAATCTCAAGACAGAGTCATGGCCAAAGTTTTGAATTTATGTTTTATTTACTATCAGAGATTTTGACATTTTCCTGGTTTGTTACAGTGCCAACAGGAAGTGAAGCCATATTGGTTGTCACTTCTGAATTTGTTTTCGCTTCACACTTTAAAGTGTAACTGTCACATTTTTTATTATTTGTGTAATGTATAAGGGCAGTGATCCTGACTATTTTTGTAATGTACTTTATTTAATGAAATCGTACATTTGTACTAGAAAAATAGCTGTAAAGTGGCCCATTTTGAGCCTTAGCAACGCTCCTCTGTCTTCTGTTTACATAACATTGGAGACTTACTAAACAGAAGACAGAGGAGCGTTGCTAAGGCACAAAATGGGCCACTTTACAGCTATTTTTCTAGTAGAAATGTATGATTTCAGTAAGTAAAGTATATTACAAAAATTGGTCCATATCACTGCCCCTACACATTACACAAATAAAAAAAAATAATAATGACAGCTACATAGTTACAGTAAAAATTGCTAACTGTTCTGATCATGCTAAATTGCTGACAGCACTAGGTAGGAGCTGGGGAGAGCAACACAAACATACCTATTCTGGAGCTTATCTCATCAGGAGTAATGTGAATGTGAAGTTTTATTCTGCCAGGTCCTGCTCCTGCAAGTACCATGTAGATGAAGCTATACTGTGAAGTGCTCTCTGCAGTGGACTGCTTCATCGCCCCTCCTTTCTGCTCTGAATGACAGCTCTAGTGGTCTCTTGGTTGGATGTTACAGCTGTCACTCAGAGAAGAGAGGAGGGGCTGTGAAGCACCTCATACTGCACATTGAAACCAACCTCCAGGGCACTTGCAGGAGAAGAACCTGGCAGAAGATAAGTTCATATTCACACTACTCCTGATAACAAATTCTCCACAAAAGGTACGTTTGTACTGCTGCAGTACTGCTAGCAGTTTAGCATTGTCAAAACTTCTGACAGACTCTCTTTAATTGATGAATTAATATTTCAAAAATGTATTAGATGTGACATGGCTCAACTGCTTGAGAAAATGTGACTCCACGGGACTGAGCGACTAGGACTCATTACAAACTCTTCCTTGAAGACTAGAGCAGTGTTCTTTAGTGATCAAATGTTGGGTCGTTTGGTCATTGGGTGTGGCTATTATGGATGTCGTAGCTATTTGCTCTGGTATTAGGGGCATTAAAGTATTAAGGAGCATTGTGGTTGTCATGGCAGCTCTGAGCGATTCTTGGGGGCATTGTGCCTGATATAAGAGGAATTGTGGGTGTCATGGGGGGGGATCATGTATTTCCTGGGAGCATTATGGAAGACATAAGGATAGGCATGGGATTCAGGCAATTCCCTCCAGTTCACCAGACGCGGTTGTTAAAATTACAGCTGGATCGGAGAACTGTGTGCTGAGTTCCGATCCGGTGCTCTGGTGGTGGCAGAGCAGCTGGAGATGTTCACTTCCATTGCCTTGTGCACAGCTGATAGTTTAAAGAAGAACTCCCGCAAAAATTTTTATTCTCTGACCTGTTAGAAAGGTGCATGATATAATCTGTAGTGATTGTCATTTTATTATCAGTGACTGTTTCTCTGAGTAAAAACCTTTCTTCTTATTGTAGCTGGGTCATGTGACCAACTCCCTGACCTCCAACTGACCCAGGACAGGAAGCCAGTAACTGCTCTATTCATTCCTATGGGGGCCTCACTTTCAGTCTCATTGGAATACATAGAGAATTAGACTTCCAGTCCACACATAAGTCTATGTGTGAGTTGGTGGGTCTAATTGCTGGTCACATGACACAGATAAGAAACTTCAGGATGATATAAGTCAAAAATTCAGACACTGGTAAGAAAATGACATTTACTACAGATTACATCATGTACATTTCTAGCAGGACATGGAATAAAATTTTTGTCGGGAGTTCTTTAATGCCTTTGTTTGGGTGGTATGTGTGTAGGGCAGGGGCGGACTGGGAACTTTAAGTAGCCCTGGAAAAAATACTAAAAGTGGCCCCATTTTGTAGTCGTGTCCAAATTGATGGAAGGCAGGGTCAGCAATACCATATTGTGGCACATTATACCACCCCAACAGAGCCAAATACCACAGTCCATCAGAAAATACATCCCCAAAAACTTCTACTGGCAGCTGTGAGGAGGGCCCAGGCAGCCCCTTGGGCATCGGCCCACCGGGAAATTTCCCTGTAAGGTCTATAGCCAATCCGCCCCTGGTGTAGGGTATATATGGTGTATTTATGTATGTGTACGTGTGCTGCATATATATGACACAGATAAGAAACTTCAGGATGATATAAGTCAAAAATTCAGACACTGGTAAGAAAATGACATTCACTACAGATTACATCATGTACATTTCTAGCAGGACATGGAATAAAATTTTTGTCGGGAGTTCTTTAATGCCTTTGTTTGGGTGGTATGTGTGTAGGGTATATATGGTGTATTTATGTATGTGTACGTGTGCTGCATATATATGGTGTATTTATATGTAAATGTGTTGTGACGCCGCGTGTCCGCGGTTGAGTAGGGAATAGAGATGAGCGAGTAGTGAAATATTCGAAAGTTGGAAATTCGATTCGAATAGACCGCGAAATTCGACTATTCGACCGGATATCGAATCCCATTAAAGTCTATGGGAAAAAAATGCTCGCCACTTGGAAATCTCAATTCGACCACTTGGAGGTCACCAAGTCCACCCTGGAACCTCAGAAAAGGATGCCAACACTGCTGGAATGCAACTGGGACAGCAGGGAAAGCATGTCTGGGTGCATATAACGCGCCCAAGTCGCACTATTACGCCACTATCACAGCCTCTCAACAATACACTCCAAACACAATCTAACCTCTCTGTAAAGTGAGACCATACAAGGAAACCTTCTTTCCTCTACATTGCCATGGACCCCAAGCCAAACTAGACAAAAAAGAAGATGAAATTCTGCACCCCTTAAAATCACGTTGCCTATGACAACCACAGATGGCATAGGCAAGGGGGAAAGCAAATAGACCCCACCCCTAATTGTCATTGTGTGTGTGTGTGAAATGTGGTCAGACATGTCTTCTTTAAAATGTAAAAACAACTCAAACACATGCAGAAGCCTTAAAATGCCCAAATTGTTGGCGCTAGAGATGTCAGTGACCCGACCTGGCCCAGTGTCATGTCTAGCAGGTAAAGCAGTGGGGATGTTGAGGGATGCGTAGGACCGCAAAAGGCAGGAAGAGGCCGTGGGCTGGCCAGAGGCTCATGGAAAATTTTGTGGAGGCCCAAGAGGTGAGACGTCTTAAAAATTGTGTGGAGGCTAAAGAGGTGAGACCTCTTAAAAATTATGTGGAGGCCCAAGAGGTGAGACGGGTTAAAAATTATGTGGAGGCCCAAGAGGTGAGACCTCTTAAACATTTTGTGGAGGCCCAAGAGGTGAGACCTCTTAAAAATTATGTGGAGGCCCAAGAGGTGAGACCTCTTAAAGATTTTGTGGAGGCCCAAGAGGTGAGACCTCTTAAAGATTTTGTGCAGGCCCAAGAGGTGAGACGGGTTAAAAATTATGTGGAGGCCCAAGAGGTGAGACCTCTTAAAGATTTTGTGGAAGCCCAAGAGGTGAGACCTCTTAAAAATTATGTGGAGGCCCAAGAGGTGAGACCTGTTAAAAATTATGTGGAGGCCCAAGAGGTGAGACCTCTTAAAGATTTTGTGGAGGCCCAAGAGGTGAGACCTCTTAAAGATTTTGTGGAGGCCCAAGAGGTGAGACCTCTTAAAGATTTTGTGGAGGCCCAAGAGGTGAGACCTCTTAAAGATTTTGTGGAGGCCCAAGAGGTGAGACCTCTTAAAGATTTTGTGGAGGCCCAAGAGGTGAGACCTCTTTAAAATTATGTGGAGGCCCAAGAGGTGAGACCTCTTAAAAATTATGTGGAGGCCCAAGAGGTGACACCTCTTAAAAATTATGTGGAGGCCCAAGAGGTGACACCTCTTAAAAATTATGTGGAGGCCCAAGAGGTGACACCTCTTAAAAATTATGTGGAGGCCCAAGAGGTGACACCTCTTAAAAATTATGTGGAGGCCCAAGAGGTGACACCTTTTAAAGGCTGCAGTTATCCACAGATTTGCATGCAATGTAAAATGGTTACACTCATTTTATAAAGGCAACTATCATGAAAAATCAGTTTAAATGTATTGAGGGCAGCACAGAGTATTTCTACAGAGGAAGGAGTATTCTTTTTATTTTTTTTTCCTTTTTTTTATATGTACATGCTGTTGCCTTCAGTATATGAGAGTTGATTTCATGATGCTACTGCAGCCACTTAAAACGTTTTAAGTCTTGTTTTGTTTTTTTGAATACTGAGAATGCTATTTTGTACCAGATTTTGTATGTAAAGACTGAACACATTAAAATGAGAATGTTACCAAAATTATAATTTATAATTTATTTACCTTTTGTGGAGGCCCAAGAGGTGAGACCTCTTAAAAATTATGTGGTGGCCCAAGAGGTGAGACCTCTTAAAAATTATGTGGTGGCCCAAGAGGGGAGACCCGTTAAAAATTATGTGGAGGCCCAAGAGGTGAGACCTGTTAAACATTTTGTGGAGGCCCAAGAGGTGAGACGTGTTAAACATTTTGTGGAGGCCCAAGAGGTGAGACCTCTTAAAAATTATGTGGAGGCCCAAGAGGGGAGACCCGTTAAAAATTATGTGGAGGCCCAAGAGGTGAGACCTCTTAAACATTTAGCGCAGGCCCAAGAGGTGAGCCATAAATATATAAATTGTTCTTATTTACGGAGCAATTCTACGGCGGTTAAGGAGGAGGAGGTGGAGGAGGAAATGGCACTTCATACAGATGGCACTTTACTTTTGGCTGCTTTCCACGGTTGGAGAAGCAAAGTCCGGGTCAATCCACTTGCTGTTCATTTTGATTAGCGTCAGCCTGTCGGCACTGTCGGTTGACAGGCGGCTGCGCTTATCGGTGATAATGCCCCCGGCAGCGCTGAACACCCTTTCTGATAGCACGCTGGCGGCAGGGCAGGCAAGCACCTCCAAGGCGTACAGGGACAGTTCCAGCCACGTGTCCAACTTGGAGACCCAGTAAGTGTAGGACGCCGAGGGATCGGGGAGGACAGGGTTACGGTCTGCCAGGTACTCCCGCAACATCCGCCGATACTTGTCCCTCCTGCTGATAGCGGGCCCCGCAGTGATGGAAGTTGCACGAGGGGGTGCCATGAACGTGTCCCACACCTTGGAGAGTGTTCCCCTGGTGGCTGTGGGCCTGATCGATGTTGAGGGACTCTGGGAGACCCTCTCCTCTCTGCCGCCAGCGATGCTGGGTGGGAAAATCTCCATCATGTTCTGCACGAGTTCCCTCTGGTATTCCAGCAATCGATTCGTCCTCTCCTCTACCGGAATAAAAGAGGAGACGTTATCTTTATACCGGGGGTCCAGGATTGCGAAGACCCAGTACAGTTTGTTCTCCACTATCCGGACAACACGTGTGTCCCGGGAAAAGCAGCCCAGCATGAAGTCAGCCATGTGTGCCAGACTCTGAATAGGCATGACGTCACTGCCCCCACCAGAAGGATCACTTGCCATTTCCTCCTCTTCCTCTTCCGCCTCCTCTCCGCCCCATCCGCGCTGAACCAATGGGACGCGCACAGCCTGACTGCTACCCTCGCCGCCAGCATCCTCCTCCTCTTCCACAGCCACCTCCACGTCGTCCTCCTCCTCCTCATCCTCCTCCTCCTGCAACTGCCACCGTGAAGCAGACAAAAGTGTGGTCTGACTGTGTAGCTCCGTTGCGTCTCCTCCTACCCCCGTCTCCTCTGCGTGCAATGCGTTCTCCCTTATTGCGATGAGGGATTCTTTAAGGACGCATAGGAGCGGGATGGTTACGCTCACTATAGCGTCCTCGCTGCTGACCTTCTTGGTGGACTCCTCAAAGATACGCAGTACATCGCATACGTCTGCCATCCATGGCCACTCGTGGTTGGCAAACTGAGGGAGCTGAGTTGGAGGCACGCGTGGATTATTAATCTGGTACTCCATCAATGCTCTCTGCTGCTCACACACCCTGGCCAACATGGAATAGGTGGAATTCCAGCGAGTCGGCAGGTCGCACAACAGCCGATGTTCAGGCAAATGGAGGCGTTGCTGGAGTTTTTTTAAGCTAGCAGCAGCTACAGTTGACTTCCGAAAGTGTGCGCACAAGCGCCGCACTTTCACCAGTAGCTCTGCCAGGTTGGGGTAAGTCTTTAGAAATTTTTGGACTACCAGATTAAAAACGTGGGCCAGGCATGGTACGTGATTGAGTTCGGCAAGCTCCAGAGCCGCCACCAGGTTACGGCCGTTATCGCACACGACCATGCCTGGTCCTAGCTGCAGCGGCGACAGCCACATCTCCGTCTGCTGCAGTATGGCGTCCCTCACCTCTGGGGCGCTGTGCTTCCTGTCGCCCAAGCTGATGAGCTTAAGCACCGCCTGCTGACGTCTCCCCGCGCCAGTGCTGCAACGCTTCCAGCTAGCGGCTGAGGGCGATGTTAAGGCACAGGAGAAGGAGGAGGAGGAGGAGGAGGAGGGGGGTTTATCAGAACCCATGCTGGCAATCTTGGGCGGGGGTGGTAGGTAGGCCGTCTCTGTTTGCGACCCCGTCCCCGCCTCCACTACATTCACCCAGTGTGCCGTCAAAGAAATGTATCGTCCCTGGCCACAAGCGCTTGTCCACGCGTCGGTGGTCAAGTGGACCTTTGCGCTGACTGCGTACCTCAGGGCCCGCCTGATGTTACGCGACACGTGCTGGTGCAGGGCGGGGACGGCACTCCGGGAAAAGTAGTGGCGGCTGGGGACGGAATAGCGAGGTGCGGCAGCCGCCATCAGGTCGCGGAAGGCCTGCGTCTCCACAAGCCTAAACGGCAACATCTCCAGGGCCAGCAGTTTGGAGATGTGGCAGTTTAAGGCTTGGGCTTGGGGGTGACTCGAGGCGTACTTCCGCCTGCGGTCGAACGCCTGCGAGATGGACAGTTGTTGGGACGAGGAGTGTGAAGGTGCAGGCGAAGAGGCGGGGGAAGGGGAGGCTGAAGGAGAAGGCCCCAAAGTAGCCGAGGCAGAGGCAGATGTGGAGGTGTCCTGGCTGGAGGTCTGGACCGCAGTGGCAGCACACAACAAAGGGGAAGAGGCAGTGGCAGCAGGACCGGGCGCAGGTTGTATTGCGTTTGCTCTCTCCCACTCAGCCCAGTGCTTGAATTCCAAGTGACGCCGCATGCCTGAGGTGGTCAGATTGCTCTTCTCAGAGCCCCTACTCAGTTTTGAGTGGCAGAGTGTGCAAACCGCGCTCAGTTTGTCATCCGCACAAACATTAAAAAATCTCCACACCACAGAAGTACGAGGCCTCGATGGGGGAGCTTCGCGCGACTGCCCGCTGCCGGGAACAGCTTCGGCCGTGCTGGCTGTGGCCTCACTACTCTGTCTGGACTGTCCTCTGCCTGTGGACATCCCTCTGCCTCTGGACATCCCTCTGCCTCTGGACATCCCTCTGCCTGTGGACATCCCTCTGCCTGTGGACATCCTCTGCCTCTTGCTGCCTTTTTCGGTGCTGCGCAGACCACCACCTCTCCACTGCTTTCCCCGCTGGACATCACCCCTGGCCAAGTGGGGTCGGTCATTTCGTCATCCACCACCTCCTCTTCCTCACTCTGCTCCTCCTCCTGCCCACTGGACATTCCAACAGCCTCCCTTGATGGCAACTGCGTCTCATCATCATCATCGCTCATGATAACAGATGCTGGTTCAGGGTCCACATCAGCAGGAGATGGCGAATACTCAAGTGTTTGGGCATCACTACAAACAAATTCCTCTGCTAGCTCCTGGGATTCTTCCGGCACTTCTGAAAAAGAACCCGAAAAGAGCTCCTGGGAGGGGTCAAGGGTGGGATGACTCTGTTGGCCAGGTGTGGAGGAAGGAGGGTCAGAGTGAGACTGTGTGGATGACTGGCTGGTGGACAACTGTGTGGAAGCGCTATCGGCTATCCATTGCACCACCTGTTCAACCTGCTCAGGCCTCAAGAGCGGTGTAACTCGCCCCCTGCTTAACTGTCCCATAAAGGCAGGGATTCTGGATGAGTGGGATCCTGGCTGACCCTCACCAGCACGCATTGTATCCCCACTGGCTTCAACAAGGCCACCAACAGCATTTCCGCGCCCCCGTCCTCGTCCACGTCCGATTCCGCTAGCCCCCCTCCGCATTTTATTTTTTTTTGGTTGCAAATACAATATTTGGGTATATAATTAGGTATGTGAAATAATTTCGCAAGAGAACGCACAGTACAGTGGCCAATTAAAAGGCCTAGATATTGTATATTTCAAGGTACACAGCCGTGTACTAACTGTACAGACGGTGGGTATTTACACCAGGTATGTGAAATAATTTAGCAAGAGAACGCACAGTATAGTGGCCAATTAAAAGGCCTAGATATTGTATATTTCAAGGTACACAGCCGTGTACTAACTGCTCAGACGGTGGGTATTTACACCAGGTATGTGAAATAATTTAGCAAGAGAACGCACAGTACAGTGGCCAATTAAAAGGCCTAGATATTGTATATTTCAAGGTACACAGCCGTGTACTAACTGCACAGACGGTGGGTATTTACACCAGGTATGTGAAATAATTTAGCAAGAGAACACACAGTACAGTGGCCAATTAAAAGGCCTAGATATTGTATATTTCAAGGTACACTGCCGTGTACTAACTGTACAGACGGTGGGTATTTACACCAGGTTTTTAAACTAATTTAGCAAGAGAACGCACAGTACAGTGGCCAATTAAAAGGCCTAGATATTGTATATTTCAAGGTACACAGCCGTGTACTAACTGTACAGACGGTGGGTATTTACACCAGGTATGTGAAATAATTTAGCAAGAGAACGCACAGTATAGTGGCCAATTAAAAGGCCTAGATATTGTATATTTCAAGGTACACAGCCGTGTACTAACTGCTCAGACGGTGGGTATTTACACCAGGTATGTGAAATAATTTAGCAAGAGAACACACAGTACAGTGGCCAATTAAAAGGCCTAGATATTGTATATTTCAAGGTACACTGCCGTGTACTAACTGTACAGACGGTGGGTATTTACACCAGGTTTTTAAACTAATTTAGCAAGAGAACGCACAGTACAGTGGCCAATTAAAAGGCCTAGATATTGTATATTTCAAGGTACACAGCCGTGTACTAACTGTACAGACGGTGGGTATTTACACCAGGTATGTGAAATAATTTAGCAAGAGAACGCACAGTATAGTGGCCAATTAAAAGGCCTAGATATTGTATATTTCAAGGTACACAGCCGTGTACTAACTGCTCAGACGGTGGGTATTTACACCAGGTATGTGAAATAATTTAGCAAGAGAACACACAGTACAGTGGCCAATTAAAAGGCCTAGATATTGTATATTTCAAGGTACACTGCCGTGTACTAACTGTACAGACGGTGGGTATTTACACCAGGTTTTTAAACTAATTTAGCAAGAGAACGCACAGTACAGTGGCCAATTAAAAGGCCTAGATATTGTATATTTCAAGGTACACAGCCGTGTACTAACTGCTCAGACGGTGGGTATTTACACCAGGTTTTTAAAATAATTTAGCAAGAGAACGCACAGTATAGTGGCCAATTAAAAGCCTAGATATTGTATATTTCAAGGTACACAGCCGTGTACTAACTGCACAGACGGTGGGTATTTACACCAGGTTTTTAAACTAATTTAGCAAGAGAACGCACAGTACAGTGGCCAATTAAAAGGCCTAGATATTGTATATTTCAAGGTACACTGCCGTGTACTAACTGTACAGACGGTGGGTATTTACACCAGGTATGTGAAATAATTTAGCAAGAGAACACACAGTACAGTGGCCAATTAAAAGGCCTAGATATTGTATATTTCAAGGTACACTGCCGTGTACTAACTGTACAGACGGTGGGTATTTACACCAGGTATGTGAAATAATTTAGCAAGAGAACGCACAGTATAGTGGCCAATTAAAAGGCCTAGATATTGTATATTTCAAGGTACACAGCCGTGTACTAACTGCACAGACGGTGGGTATTTACACTAGGTATGTGAAATAATTTAGCAAGAGAACACACAGTACAGTGGCCAATTAAAAGGCCTAGATATTGTATATTTCAAGGTACACTGCCGTGTACTAACTGTACAGACGGTGGGTATTTACACCAGGTTTTTAAACTAATTTAGCAAGAGAACGCACAGTATAGTGGCCAATTAAAAGGCCTAGATATTGTATATTTCAAGGTACACAGCCGTGTACTAACTGCACAGACGGTGGGTATTTACACCAGGTATGTGAAATAATTTAGCAAGAGAACACACAGTACAGTGGCCAATTAAAAGGCCTAGATATTGTATATTTCAAGGTACACTGCCGTGTACTAACTGTACAGACGGTGGGTATTTACACCAGCTTTTTAAACTAATTTAGCAAGAGAACGCACAGTATAGTGGCCAATTAAAAGGCCTAGATATTGTATATTTCAAGGTACACAGCCGTGTACTAACTGCTCAGACGGTGGGTATTTACACCAGGTTTTTAAACTAATTTAGCAAGAGAACGCACAGTATAGTGGCCAATTAAAAGGCCTAGATATTGTATATTTCAAGGTACACAGCCGTGTACTAACTGTACAGACGGTGGGTATTTACACCAGGTTTTTAAACTAATTTAGCAAGAGAACGCACAGTACAGTGGCCAATTAAAAGGCCTAGATATTGTATATTTCAAGGTACACAGCCGTGTACTAACTGTACAGACGGTGGGTATTTACACCAGGTTTTTAAACTAATTTAGCAAGAGAACGCACAGTATAGTGGCCAATTAAAAGGCCTAGATATTGTATATTTCAAGGTACACAGCCGTGTACTAACTGCACAGACGGTGGGTATTTACACCTGGTATACAAAAAGGGTATTGCAGGCACACAGAACCCAGAACACTAGAGCCAAAGAAACTGTATTTAAAAAAAAAAAAAAAAAAAAAAAACAGCCGTATACTGCCAGATCAGATGGTGCATATACACACTAGGCATATAACAGGGTTTTGCAGCCAAAAAGAACGCAGAACAGTAGTGCCAAATATAGTTTGCTATGTAGCAGAGCACCTAATACACCACTAATGCCTCTCTCTGTCCCTACTCCAGCAGCTATCCCTGAATACGGCAGCCGTTCTCTGTAAAGTGTATCTTGTAGTAAAGCTATCACTGTACTGCACTATAGTAGCCCTGATAAGGGCTTTTAATCACGCTCCTGCCTGTCCAACTGCTAAAACCTGTCTGTCCCTTCTCCAGCCTCTGTCCCTGACTAAGTTCACGCAGCATATGCGTACGAGCAGGAAGAGCTGAGTTTTTAATATTCGAGGTCACATGGTTTTTCCAGCCAATCCATGTAGACGCTTTTTTCGCGCTGCCAGCGTGCTCAGCGTGCCTGTCATACCCCCCCTGCATGTTGATTGGTGGAAAAAGAGCGCCAGGGAAGGTGGGAGGGGAAACGAATTCTAAGTGCGCCATCGCCGTTATACTCGATTGAAATCGAGTATGCCGAATAGCGTAGTATTCGATCGAATACCGGCTCGATCGAACACTACTCGCTCATCTCTAGTAGGGAACCTACTGTTAAACATCTGAATTCCACCCCTGCATAAGGGGCCTTTGTAGCACAGTCCCCACCTATATCCCACTATCCACACGCTCTCACACTGCTGCTTCCCTAAGGTTGTACTTGTTGTTATGCCATTTCTCCCCATGCTGCACAGTGCCCCCTATTTACTGTACTACAGAAACCCTGGAGCAAATAAAAAAAAATCCAGCAGCAGAAATACTGGTGCCATAACTATTTTTACTCCAAAAATGCCCCTAAAAACAAAAATTTCAGATAAATAGTGCGCCCCTTTTAGGCTGTACACTGTACATGTACCTCCCTTTAGGCTCCACACAATAACAGTGCCCCCTTTTGTTCTCCCACACAATATCAATGCCCCATCTTTTGACCCCCACATGTGCTTAATGTTTTTGCCCTCAAAGTTAACATTTTTTTTTCCTGGAATACAATGTTGATGACCTGTACTCAGGATAGTTCATCAATATCTGATTGGTGGGGGTCCAACTTTCACCGCCACCGATCAGCTGTTTGAAGAATGCTTCAGTGAGTACCACAGCTTCTTTGTAGGGCTTTGATGTCATCGGTCCCAAGGCTTATGTGAAGCTCAGTTTCATTCAAGTTATTGAACATGGGTCTGCAATACCAGTCACCGCCACTGTGGAGGCCACAGAGCTCACCAGTGTGCCATGCCATGGGTCATGTAACACATCAAACCTATTGAGAATTTCACAAGAAATACAATGTTGTACTTGAGTTATTTGCAAGTTTCTGACCACTTATAAAATGTGTTCAAAGTGCTGCCCATTGTGTTGGATTGTCAATGCAACCCTCTTCTCCCACTCTTCACACACTGATAGCAACACCGCAGAAGAAATGCTAGCACAGGCTTCCAGTATCCGTAGTTTCAGGTGCTGCACATCTCGTATCTTCACGGCATAGACAATTGCCTTCAGATGACCCCAAAGATAAACTTTTATGTGAATGGTGACGTTAACAAACAAAACCACCACTATTGGTGGTGACTAATCCACATTGGATAGATTCCTCCAAGACTGTTGGAACACAAAAATTGATGGTATGGTGTGGTAAATGGGGTACAAAGATAGTGGGGCAATTCTTCATCAATGGAAACCTCAAGGCCACTGGATATGTGAAATTTCTACATAATGATGTGTTTCCCTCTTTATGCACTGAAGCTGGCACGTTCCCCCAGTTTTTCCAGCAAGATGGTGACCACCACATTATGGGTGTCAGGTCCGAGCATTCCTAGATGAGCAGTTTCCTGGAAAGTGGATTGGTCGTCGTGGGCCAGTTGAATGGCCCCTAAGGTCTCCCGATCTGACCCCCTTAGACTTTTATCTTTGGGCTGAAGGCAGGAAACTGTCCACTGTGAAACTGCCAGTGAAACAAAAGATCCCTTATTTGCCCATATAGGCCAAAAAAGAGTTTTTTTGAATAATGCTTGTTTTTGCCTGGCTGAGAAGAACTGTATTGCGTTGAGTTCTTCCCATGCCACGTCACCCGCCACCTCTATTAGTTTCACATTTCCATTTTCTAAGCCACAAACAGAAGTTTTATCTTTAATACGTTTATAATAGCTGCATTTAAATGAGCATAGAAAACCATTTCCCTCACCTTGATAATGGCATAGGTTATTGTATTTCATCCATGATGAGGCTAACTCCGGCATCTCATCAGCTAGGTTCTCCATGATTCCTTAAGATGATGCTCTTTCGAAATAGGTGCATCAGTTCCCTAATAAATATTACAGAGGGATACAGGAGGCAGCTTTTTTGATACTGGACACACAATTATGGTCAATCTAATATCCAAAGTTGCTGATGTGACTCGAAAACCTGAAGAACCCAACACCTCCCAGGTGCCTTCGAATGACTTTTTTTCTTGTCTTTTTTTTTTGTACAAAAAGTATAGTTATTAAACTCAGCATGGGAGACAATCTGAAACAGGATCTTCATCAATCAGATTAACTACTTTCAAAGATGAAAGCAGACGTGGCACAGTGTGAGCCTGAGCAGATATTTATCAAAAGCCATATTAATAACCACTTTCAGGCTTCTTCTGACAGCCTCATCTTAGCTTCCATGTTTAACATTTTAGTATCATATGTTTTTGTCAGAATGAAGCTGCTAAGAGCATCAATTAATTAATTCCTCTGAAGTGTGGTTTGGAAAGGTAATAAAGTAACATCCCAAGGGTCTTCTTTAGCAATAATCATAAGCATGTCTCTAGTGATACAATTTCTGACACAATGTAGACTCCGGGTTTGATCTGGGAACATTTGCAGTAAATGTTTTTTAGTAAACCGGGTGCCCGTGGAATATTAACAAGCTCTTCCACTCATGAGATATGAATCTACAGCCTGTAGGCTACTAATGGTGATGGAGGTGGGCCGATTTATATATATTTTTAATGAAGTCAAATTCAATATCTAACATGGATAGGTCATCTACACCATATCTCCACAGAGGATGCTGCTCCTGGGCCCTAGTACAAAATCTGTGCCAAGTTCCTCACCTATCGTGGGTCTTTTAGAATATCCTTTGGGCTGCCTCAGTCACCATGGCCTGTTGGTAACTGCTACCTTTTCAACCACTATAGCTACACCCAGTGGCGTACATTGAGAAGTAAGGGTCCCATAGCAAGGATCAAACCAGGCCCCCAAACAGGACAGAAGGGTTTCCGCCTAAACCCCTTTCAATGACCCTTGGGCCATTTTTTCAACTGCCTCATTTGCTAAAGGTTGTTTCTTTAGAGGGTAGAGTTCTGACCAAGTTTTCATCCCCAGTAGAAGAGGAGATAATCCCAACTAAGACTGGACCCACTCTTGCCCTGGGCCCCATAGCAGTCGCATAGTCTGCTACTATGGTATTTAAGCCCCTTGCTACACCCATGCTTAAAGTCCATGCAAAGACCTTTAGTGTGTGGCACCATATAAAGGAGGAGATGTAGTGTTTCCATGGGAAATTATTGCATTTGTGAGGTCAGTGACTGGTTTGCAATCCTTTTCATCCTGAAGATGTTGGATGGGGTTGAGGTTAGGGCAGTGATGGCTAATATCCGGCACTCCAGTTGTGATGGAACTACAACTACCAGCATGCTCCATTCATTTCTGTGGAGTTCTGAGAACAAAAGGGGGGGGGGGGGGGTCAGTCAGCACATCCCAGTGTGCAGGTGCATGTTGCTATGGCTAGATACAGGAGGTCTGAGAACAGCCAAGCAAGTGTGCATCTTGGGAGTTGTAGTTTTACCACAGCTGGAGTGCCGGAGGTTAGCCATCACAGGGTTAGGGCATTGTGCATGCTACTGGAATTAAAGGAGTTTTCTAGGACTTATATTGTAATGAGCTATCATCTGGATAGGTCATCAATATCAGATTGGTGGGGATCCGACGGTTTCGGTCAGCCATCAGCTCCGGGAATTATATATTGGATGGAAGTCTCTGTCCTCTTTGTAGCATCCAAAAACGGTGTAATGGGATCTTGGGAACTAAGCTGCAGTACCCCACAAGCCCACTACACAGCATATGTACTTCCGATTCTGTCCACTGCATAGTCTGATGGCTACTCAAAACAGTTGATTGTGCCACGTATTGGGCCATCACCTATGTCATATAGATGACCTATCCTGAGAATATCCCCCTACCTGAGGTTAGACCTTCAATATCTAAGTGCTGGAAACCCCTTTTACATTACAGTTCACTGGAAATAAGCAATCAAGCCCAGAAAACAGACCCCTACTCAGTGGCATACATAGAGAAGTAAGGGCCCCATAGCAAGGATCAAACCAGGCCCACCACACAGGACAGAATGGTTTCTGCCTAAACCCCTTTCAATGACCCTTGGGCCATTTTTCCACTGCCTCATTTGCTAAAAGTTGTTCCTTTAGAGGTAGAGTCCTGACCAAGTTTTCACCCCTAATAGAAGAGGAGATGATCCCAACTGGGTCCCATAGTAGTCCCATGGTCTATCACTATGGTAGTTACTGCCCTGCCCCTACTATTATCTTTCCTCCATCAAATTTTACACTAGGCACTATTTCAGCACATAGTAATCTCCAGGCATCTTTCAAACCCCTATATGTTCATCAGACTGCCAGAAAATGAAATGTAAGCCCTTACTCTACATAAAACGCAATGAACACAATCTATCTTGACCGATGTATGAAATGAATTCTGCACTCTACTGTGCAAGTACATGCATCCATGGATCTTAAATGGACACCACCCTTTGTGGCACAATTTTCACGGAAAATATTTGGTTTTAAGTTTCCTAATAAAGTGGGAACATCTAGAAGCAGAAGGATTGATGTTCAAAGTTTTCCTCAGTTTTATTCAGTTTAAATACAGCACAGAGATAAAATAAAATGTACAAACAACATCTATTGTAAGGCAATAAAAAGTGCAAAAACATAGTAATGGTCATGACATTTCATTTTCAATTTCCAAATGTCCGGAACAATCTGAAAACAATAAATTGCATTTCTGAAATATTTTTTTTTACCAAATGCTACATGGGTGATTTTTCAGTTTAATGCTTAAATATTTTTTGTTTATCTGCCTATCTACAGAGCTTACAGCTATAAAGACTTCATTTACAGGAAATGTATCCCCAGAAATTACATTTTTATTTAAATTAGGTTTGAATCATGCATATTTTATGCAAGTATTCACATAAAGAAAGAAGTCAGGAATTATTTCAGTTTCCCCAGTGCTAACTACAGAAGACACATTAGACTGATATATCCTTTTCTTGAGCTTTACTGTATAGGCTGTGACAGAATGAGCAGAGCCATCTCATGATGGTATCATTAGAGGAACAGCAAGATAATGAGAGTTATATAGTACTTATCTAGCATGTCTAGATAACGCAGGATGGTAACTATATATATATATATATATATATATATATATATATAGAGAGAGAGAGAGAGAGAGTGATAGATAGATAGATAGATAGATAGATAGATAGATAGATATGAACATAACAAAAGAAGGAAAGGTGTGCCTAAAATATGGTTGTCTACAAGGGACATTTTTTTTTAACTATGGTAAATACTATAGTTACTATAGTTACAATATTTAATAAATATAATGTAGCATTTCACAAGGGCCTGTGAAATCAAAGACCTGTCTGTGCAATGTATGGGATTACCAGGTCATCCACTGTGAGAGGTGCCCTTTCTTCCTGCTCTCCATTACACTTATTAGATGAGGACCTTGACTGGTCCAGGGCAGGGGTGTAACTACGCTAGCGACAGACCGAGCCCAGGGCAAGAGGGGGCCCGTCTTAGTTGAGATTATCTCCTCTTCTACTGGGGGTGAAAACTTAGTCAGGATTCTACCCTCTAAAGGAACAACTTTTAGCAAATGAAGCAGTGGAAAAATGGCCCAAGGGTCATTGAAAGGGGTTTAGGCAGAAACCCTTCTGTCCTGTGTGGGGGGCCTGGTTTGATTCTTGCTATGGGGCCCTTACTTCTCTATGTACGCCACTCACTGGGGGACCCCTCACAGATTAGATTTGATTCCTTGGGATCTAAGCAGAGGGATTCCTTGCCTTTAGCTTAGTATGAAAGATATATGGCAAGGAAAGGTGGGTAAGTAACTGGCTCAGTGATAGAAAACAGAGGATGGTTATTAACGGCACATATTCAGATTGGGTCACTGTCACTAGTGGGGTACCACAGGGGTCAGTATTGGGTCCTATTCTCTTCAATATATTTATTAATGATCTTGTAGAAGGCTTGCAAAGTAAAATATCATTTTTTGCAGATGACACTAAACTGTGTAAAGTAATTGACACAGAAGAGGACAGTATACTGCTATAGATGGATCTGGATAGACTGGAGGCTTGGGCAGAGAAGTGGCAGGTGAGGTTTTACACTGACAAATGTAAGGTTATGCATATGGGAAGGAATAATGCAAGTCACCAGTACATACTAAATGGTAAAATACTGGGTAACTCTGACATGGAAAAGGACCTAAAAAATTTAGTAAACAGTAAACTAAGCTGCAGAAACCAGTGTCAGACAGCTGCTGCCAAGGCCAATAAGATAATGGGTTGCATCAAAAGGGGCATAGATGGCAGTGATGAGAACATAGTCCTGCCACTTTACACATCACTAGTCAGACCACACATGGAGTACTGTGTACAGTTCTGGGCTCCTGTGAACAAGGCAGACATAGCAGAGTTGGAGAGGGTTCAGAGGAGGGCAACTAAAGTAATAACTGGAATGGGTGGACTACAGGACCCAGAAAGATTATCAAAATTAGGGTTATTCACTTTAGAAAAAAGACGACTGAGGGGAGATCTAATAACTATGTATAAATATATCAGGGGTCAGTACAGAGATCTCTCCCATCATCTATTTATCCCCAGGACTGTGACTGTGACGAGGGGACATCCTCTGCGTCTGGAGGAAAGAAGGTTTGTACACAAACATAGAAGAGGATTCTTTACGGTAAGAGCAGTGAGACTATGGAACTCTCTCCCTGAGGAGGTGGTGATGGTAAGTTCACTATAAGAGATCAGGAGGGGCCTGGATGTATTTCTGGAGGGTAATAATATTACAGGTTATAGTTACTAGAGAGGGGTCGTTGATCCAGGGAGTTATTCTGATGTCTGATTGGAGTTGGGAAGGAATTTAAATTGGCTTCTACCTCACAGGGTTTTTTTCTCTGGATCTGGATCAACTTGTAGGATAACAGGCCGAACTGGATGGACAGATGTCTTTTTTTCGGCCTTATAAACTATGTTACTATGTTCAAGCCAAGTTGAAGCCAGCTTCTTATTAATATACTGTGTGATATAATGTGTAATACATATAATATACCCTTTACTCTACATAATGTATATTAAGTAGTTACCCGGACTCCAGCAGTGGGATATTATTATACATATTGTCTTGTGTTTTGTCATCACCCTTTCCGTCGGCTGGAACAGGACGCCTAGTGGGGCTGTCAGTACTCGAAGAGATTTACCACGTTAATGCTGGTTAATTAAGATGAAAAAAGCTGCTAGATGTTTGTCAGGTTACATTTTCAGCTCTATTTTACCACTCAGTTCTCATACTGTGCTATTATTCCATTGTGACATTGCGCTTTGATCAGAAAAAAAGTGAAGAGCGAATTCCATAATGTTTGTTTCCCTTTATTTCTAATAGTTCTTGTTGGCTCTTCATATTTTGCATATCTTCCCTTGAAATTATAAAAATAAGTAGAAACGAAATTAAATAAACCCGTAATAATTGTAATTTTATATTATTGAATTTTCAATTTATTTTATTTTATTAGCATTTACATACATTTTACATACATATTATACTTTTAATTTTAGAATTTTACAGTATTTATCTGTAATATTTTATTTTATTATATAACTATTTTATTTTTATACTTTTACAGTGTTAATGCTTTACCACTTGTTTTCAGGTATTTTGGAATACTTTTTTTATTGGAAAAAAACAGTATGCCACTGTTTAAATGGTTATCCCATTATTAATCTAGTATATCACAATGACTTTCTAACAAAGTTAGAACCAGCCCCTGCACCTCACATGGATCCAGAGATCTCCTAATTTATTGCTCCAAATGCTAGATGGATTAAAACTGGCAGTGCAGAGGGTGTGTCCTTTCTCACAGGATATATTTTTCACCTAAGTGCCCCATGGGTGGACACAAGCCACTCAGTACACCCTTTCTAATCCTGCTTCCTCTTGACTGACAGATGTAGGTTGCTGCATAGTCATCTCCCCTGACCCTGTCAATGAAGAATCGTCAATCTTTTGGGCCTGCCCTTGCTCATCTACATATCCGTGAAAGTATTTTTTCTTCAGAATGGAGCAACAGGTCACTAAGTGAAAGGTATCATTACATTCAGCTGAGCTAGAACTACAAGACTGGCAAATGGACACCATGTTTTATAATCTCTATGGTCTGGCATATTGGATGCCGGATTACCAAAATTTACTGTAGAAAGAAGAAAAGAAAGAAAAGAGGATGGGAGTGACAGTGGCCCTGATGAAGATGTAGAAGTGTTGTGTCATAGTATACTCCCTCAGACCATGTTTCCCTGGGGCTCAGAGCAGTGAATAAGTGATGATGAAGGAACCAGGAAGATATTATTGAATAGAAAACATCCAGCAGTAGTTCATACAAAGTGGAATTTCTCCTCCTGTATGGTGGCGGGCGATGTGGCAGAAGATGACACACATAAGTTTGCTAGCTGACAAAGTCTCTCTTTCCTATAGCATTACTCTGGCACCTGTAGCTGTAGGTGTCCACTGTATGATGCAGGCTTCTAGCTATGACTGTCCTGAACTGCGGTGATGGTGTCTTAATGTGTTTCCCCTCACCTTGCATTGGAGTCTGTATAGCTTCATTGCAGATCACTCTACTGACACAAATACGCTGTTGTTTACAGATCTTTGTTAGCATATGACCCTACAGGCTTTCTTGGGTAGTAGTTCTCCTAAGAGTTACCTCTATAGTCTCAGAAGTAGCGGGAGCTGGATCTCAGACTCCCTCACTCATCACTCTCCTTTGTCTAACTAGCTCTAACTAGCTGCACCCCTCCCTTGGCAGGAAGTCGAGAGGAAACGAATGGTAAGTCACATTCCTGTTGCCAACCACTGCCAACCATGCCCCACCTGCTGGTGTACAAAGTGTATAGCATGACATTACAAACCATTTACAACAGTAGTATCCCCATGTGTGAGGCACTACACAAATTTTAGAACTCAGCATT
The DNA here is from genome assembly GCA_900303285.1 of Rhinella marina. NCBI lineage: Eukaryota > Metazoa > Chordata > Amphibia > Anura > Bufonidae > Rhinella > Rhinella marina. The sequence continues at coordinate 44,790 of ONZH01027409.1, read as the reverse complement.
TATTCTATGAATTAATATTTTTTCCTTTCTTAAAAGATTATTTTTTATTTTTAACATGAAATAAAATGTTATATCTGATGCAGAAAGCAGGTATTAAAATAAATGAGCTTTTCAGTTTCGATCTTCTGACATCTTCTTGCACATTTAAACAGTGTAACGCCCACCCAATGTGTTGACTTTGAGAAAATCAGGAGGAGGCGCAGAACATCTTGACACGTTGTCAGTGTCTTCATTTCTTCTGACACCTGCAGAAGTCCTCGAATTCCATGTGGCCTCACATATCTACAGATTCACCTTCACATGTTGTAGTGCTATTTTTTTGTGATTTGGATTTGCTTGGGTAATGTACTTTGATGGTGTGGTTGATGCACATTGATTATTCACATGGAAGATGCTTTTTGATGCCTTCATCACTGGAGGAAGTGGAAGCAGGTGTGAAGAAGTGATTGTTATATCACTGTACAAGTCAGAACAAGGCTGACAGGTCCCATTGTGTTCCACTTAGCTACCTGCTGGCAGTAGGGAGGTGAGACAGGTTTCTGACATTCTTCCAATCTCCAGTTGTGATTTAATAATGTGCTGCATCCAAAGCTACTGATTCACTAAGGTCAGAGAATAACTTACAATTTTCTTGAGTTGCTCCTGCTCCGAGAGTCCTAGTCTTAGACAATAGATATCAACAATGCAGGTAATATATAGTATTCAGATGTGCCCTTCCTTACCTCTACATATCCAGAGATGAGTGGTGCGAGAAGACCAGCTATAAAAAAAACAACTCATATTGTGATACTTTGCTGGTAGTTGTTTACGCTGTATGTGTCTATATGTGGCCACCAAATGGTTTGGTAAGTTTTCACAATAATGTATTGAATTTGCATCATGGCAGTTGGAATCCTTACAGTGTAACTGTCATGTTTTCATTAAAAAAAAAAATCAATTTTAGCATATGTTACTATTGGTGGAACATTATGTATAAAGCAATCTTTAGTTTCTTCACATACCACTGTTTTTCTTGACATTTTCCCTTAGTTAAGGCTGTTTTTACCTCTACAATATGAGGATCTTCTCAAGATGGCTCCTCTGCCAGTTCTCTGAGGACAAAACTGTCTTCCCTCACTTCACACACACACACTTGTTGTAGCCAGCAGCTTCCTGCCAGTCAATCAGATTGGATTACTGAGAGACACGCCTCCTCACTCTGAAGTCTAATGGAGGCATGTAGTGTGAAGGACCGCCCCTCTGTCTTCTGTTTATCATTAGCCGGAGACAGATGAGCCATAGCAACAGTCTTTAGCCCTTAGTGCTACTAGGCAGAGTGCCACAAAGTCTCTATAGCATTGGTACCTGAGAAGAAGCTCATGGATTCCTTTGGCTCCTCTAAGGAAGGGGAAAATATATACCGGGTAAGGCTAATTTTCTTCCCTATACCTAGTGTGGGCTCTCACAAGGGCTACACAGATACAACAGGACTTTGCTTACTTTTTGTTTTTTTGTATGGTATTGCCACATTCCAAGACCCATAACTTTTATATTTTTCATTCTATGGAGCTGTGTGAGGGCTGGGGCGTACATAACACTTTTTGGGGTACATAACACTTTTTGATCACTGTTTATTCTGCTTTTTGTGATAAATAAGCAAAAATAAAAATAAAAAAATGGCAGTTGTAGTAATTTCACCATGTGGTATAAATGATAATTGTGTATTGTAGACACAATACTTTTCAATGGAAAAAAGTGTTTTGTTTTTAACTTTTTTGAGACTTTAGTATTTCATAAAACTTTAACTTTTAATTTTACAATTTTTTAGTTCCACAAGAAGACTTGGACAGTGGATCTTCTGATCGCTTCTATAATACACTGCACAGTATTATACCGTCAGTACTGTACTTACATGCCTCTTGCACAAAACACTGACACAAGCCTCAATACAATAACAGGGTATGCCCTAAAACATACTACACAACCCACAAAGAACTACCCAAGGGAATAAAGGACCTAAAGTACCCATCAAATATACATAAGAAGTCATAATTTATGGAGAAATGCAATAATCACAATCAATGATAAATAGTATAAAGGAAAAAAAACTTCCAATCATGGAAACAGTACCCATAAAGTGCTTTACCAAGTACAAAACCCCCACATCACAACACTCCCCCAAGAAGTAAAAAAATATGCGGGAACAATCCAGTATTCTATCATTTATATAGATCCATAATCGGCCCAATACAGATGGTATATCCAGATACCTTAGTGGGGAAACACCCCTGTCTCCTAAATCTCTGTTAAGACTAAAAAGAGAATGACCCAAAGGATGTAACCATAACCAGATAGTTACCCACCCAGAGACATGATCAGGGAACATGCAGCTCTTAGACTAGGCAGCTGTGATGGTGGCCTAGAAAAGGGCTCGTTAGTGAATACCGTAAAAAGGTATATTGGTGGTCACTAACGGGTTAAAGGATAAGTGAGCCTTCAGAGGTTGCATGATGTCATAGAGACAAACAGCGCATTAGCTAAGTACTGCTGTAAATTAATGAGAAAGTGTCATAAAATGACTTGAGATCAAGGGTTTTTTGATATTGAATATATTTTGTAAGAACTTTTGGTGGTTGCTTCTAATTTAAACTAAGCAAAACTCACTCTCTGTGAGTTTTGCTTAGTTTATAACATGTACCTGAGGGAGTGGCACCTTCAGGAGTGAATGCGCTCTTAGCTTATCTTGAGTAGCATTCTTGTGCACTTTTGCTCTTCCTATCAAATTGAGCGCCTTGATTGTGTGGTACATATAGGTGTGTTTGCTCCTCCTCTCATTGGTTGCTGTATGCACATAGAGGTCACTAGGAGCAACACACCTATATGTGCAGTGTCCATGCTCCTAGATATAGATGCCCAACGGCATAGTTAGGTTTAGCGTAGGACCTGCCTGACCTGAGACCACCGTGACGCTGGGTAGGTGGGCACAGATGTGTTTTGATCAAAATATATTGGCTAAGAGTCTCAGATTTTATCATATCAGAATGAGGTCTTAGTTTATACAGTATATATTGTTTGCATCTATTTTTGTGCACTAATACCCTTTTTCTCTGATTTACTTTGCTTCTAATTTACCATAAAACTTACTTTCAAAATGTAAAAATCATAAATGTTGTAGTTTTCCCGTCAGTATTCATAATAGGTAATGTCAAAGCTCACCTCCTCCCCTTCCCTGCACAATAACCTCTGCACAGGTCACAGAGCATGCCCACAACTCTCTTCTATATTCAATTCAATATATTCAATTATTAAAAAAGGCAAACTTTAACCACTTACCGACCACCTGTTGGCTGTTTACTTCCAGATGGTCGACACATATCTCTTTACTAATGTTTTAAAACTTCTTGCAGAGATCGCAGCTGCTGGAGCAGGGAACTGGCTGTCAGTGACAGCCGTGCTTCCAATATGGAAGGCAGGGACACTTTGCAACCGCTCCTGCCTTCCCTTCACTCTATACACAGAGCTCAATAAGCAGTGTGTATAAAGATCAGGAGGCGGTGTATAGAAATCAGGAAGCAGTGCCAGCAGTCATGTGATTGCCAGATATCAGGAATCCGCGTGAGCTGCTGAGTCTCAGCATTTTACTGTATTTACCTGCAGAGAGTCTGTACCTCTATGTATGATGTCTCTGGAGGCTTTATTCCTCCTGTAACTAACGCTAATATGTCAGTCCAAATTTTTACGGCAAAAATCAGCAACATAAAAAAATATAAAGTTAAATGTCCCCTTAAAAAAATAAAATAAAATAAAAAAGACAACAAAATGAAAAATAAAAAAATAAATAATTTTAAAAATTGCCTCCACAAACCACACTGCATCTTCTATTCCCGCCCCCAGCCACCATAACCCATATATAAAAATGACCGTTTTGGGGCTCATTCACATGAACTTATTTTCTTTCCGTGTCCGTTCCATTTTTTTTTGCGGACCATATGCGGAACCATTCATTTCAATGGGCCCGCAAAAAGGCAATCCGTGTGCATTCCGTTTCCGTATGTCCGTATTTCCGTTCCGCAAAAAAATAGAACATGTCCTATTATTGTCCGCATTATGGACAAGGATAGAACTGTTCTATTAGGAGCCAGCTGTTCCGTTCCGCAAAATACTGAATGCACATGGACGTCATCCGTATTTTTTGCGGATCCGTTTTTGCGGACCGAAAAATACATACGGCCGTGTGAACAAGCCCTTGGATAGAGGGTATAGTAAAAAAAAATATATATATATTTATTAATTGCACAATGTGCTATTTAAAAAAAATGTAAAAAAAACACTATCTCCCTTGTTTTTACATTTTCCTGGTTATAAAAAATAAAAACAAAAACAAAATACTAAAATAAAAAGTCAAATCTCATATTTGAATGTATTTATTTATTATGTATCTTTTGAAATGTAACGTTCTACCTTCTGGCCGATCCAGCCAAACCTCTGATTGTTAAAACATTTTTTCAAAAGGGCACCTAAAGGATGAATGGATCCAGCAGCGTCCAAGCCTGGAGGAACTTTTAGTGCTTCAAACTGCATCACCAGCACATTTCATAATAAACAAGATATTCTGGTAAAGGGCGTCTTTATATTCTGCAAAAATTGAAGCCCATTACTGGCTGGGAATTAAGTAGCTGTTTGCTAAGCTATCTGGTACTCAGAAGAAGCACTAAAGGTAAATTAAACCCTGTTGGACAGTGATAAATATTTTGCACAAGGGCGTTTGAAAATTGAATTCTTGTTCAAGTTGCTAAAAATGCAAATAAAAATAGATTTCATGATTTTATATATTACGGCATCGATAACTGCGCCACTTTTTTGTATTCGTGAAAAACTACAGAGTGTTCCAGCCATGACGCCTATTTTATCAGCATAATTTACTTTATAAACAATGATGAAAGGTGACAGTGGTAAAAAAAGACTTTGTAGTTTTTAGGTTTAAAGACAACCCATACGTTCTGTTAGGATATAAGAGATTCTAGTGGACCCAGCCCATTCATATATTTCATGGTGCCTGTGCTGCAGGCTGCAGAATGCGGTCCGCAATGCACAGGCACGGGTCGTGTGATCTCTGTTTGCGGATGCGGACCCATCAAATTGAATGGGTCCGCGATGCGCAACATACGGCCAAACAGAAAACATGTGCTATCTTTTTACGTTGCGGAGGCACAGACCAGAAAGCCGACAAAATTGCTTTCTGCTCTGTGCCTCTGCATTGGAGAAACTTCAATTTGGCCCAAACTGATTCGGGCCTGAACTGAACTTTTTCAAAAGTTTGACAAATTGGACCTGAAAAGTAAGCACACCAGCTTGTGCAATAACAGTACTTGATGGTGTATTTGTATTTGATTGGTCAGAGAACCAGACTTTCAATTTTATGTAGCGAAACAAGCGGTATAAGTCTAGTTCTAACTGAAACCAATCAGTCTCAGTGCTTGAACAAAAAGGCTAAACACTTATTTAACACAGCAATATGTGTGTCAGTGAGCAGAATAGAGGAAATATTGACCATTATTGTATTGTAAGAGTAAGTATTGATTGGTTCTCCCTTTAATTCTGTTTAATACTTTATGTAATAGTTTATGTTTCCCTTGTAATGAAGTGGGTTAGAGATAGTACCCATCTCCCACTGTGCTGATAAGACCACATTCCTGAATGATCTCAGAGACATGTGTGCTGCACACTGGAGGAGGGGTTAACATGTTCAAACATTATGACACACATTCCCTTGGCAGACTCCACCAGGCTCTCAATTCTAGGTAGAATGTGAGTATGATTGCTGTACCTCTTGTGCACCCTGGGTTGTCGGTCATGTGTAATAACATGGCGGGTTATAGCATGATTGACGGATAGGTTAGTGATGTTTATTTACTTTTTATTATTCTGTATGTGATTTCTTTGTGTTATCGTATATATTTAATCACTTAGTAAATATATTTATTCACTTAGCTTGCGTAAGCTTATTAATACTCAAATATTTCAAATTCACTTTGTGTTAAAACTATTGATGTCTCTTGTGTTGAGTCCTGCTTTGGGTCTCTGCTCCCGCTGTTTTCCTCCATTTGTGTTATTCTAGAGAGCTACCTCTGCTATCACAGGCATCGTCAACGCCGTCTTTTTTAGAGCAGGACCCAGACACCACAGGACCCGACGACGAGGAATCTCCCTCATCATCAGGTACTATGGAGTCTGGGTCCTTCTCTAAGACGGTTGGAACTATCTATCTATCAATCAATCAATCAATCAATCATTTATTGTCTATCTACTTCTAATAATGCAGATGTAAAATGTGTGTTTTTTTTATATTTAGATTTTATGTTGTCATATTTGTAATCTTAGATTTAATGAGATTATAGTTCCGCTCTATGTAATATTCAGCTATAGATTACTCAGCCATGCTGGTAAATGAGATGTGCGATCACAATATCCTCAGCGCACGACGGACACTGAACTCCCGGCTGCAGTGATTACATTTTAGATGACATCTTTAATCACTTGTAAATCTTGTTCTGGTTTAATATTATATTAGGGAAGAAGAGAACACAATAACGTTTACATAAGCATATAAATATTATGTATCCAAGATTACAAGCGGAGGATTAATCATGTCCCTCAGAAAGACACATATTAAATGTGGCGGCAAAATATAGATTATGTACAAAAACAAAAGTAATAGAAATCTCCGCTGTACATAGAAACAAAAACGGATGGATTTAGCATAAAACAGCATTTCATGTCACTATCCCTTTCCTTGTGGATGAATGTGTGGTCTGCTCCATAAGGCTCTGTTCACATCATGGTCTGATGATTTTTCAACATATACCATCGATGGAAGCCTTCAATATATCCCACTGTATAAGCTTAAATAATCCATAGGCCCCTATGTAAAAAAAAAAAGGTATTCTGCGCTATTTACATTTTTGTGGAATGTCTCTACATAGTAAAATATACAGGGTCATTTATTAAGACTGGCATTTTAGACGATGGTCTTAATAAGGTCCTACACTGGCAGTGGATCCACTGAAGTTATATCTAAGTCTATGCCACTCTCCCTGCAGTCTCCCTGCACTCACCCTCCAGTCTCCCTGCACTCTCCCTGCAGTCTCCCTGCACTCTCCCTCTCCAATATTCTTCTACTAATCATTATCAGCAACACTGTTGCTAGCTCATGAGCACTTGCCACATCTCTCCTTATGCTCTGGTCAAAGGACAATGGCGGAGACTTTGCATGATAAGGGATTTATAGGGCTGTGACATCACAGGGGGTGGCTATTTGAGTATTGGCTGGCTGCACGGCATTATGGGTGATTTTGTGTTCCCAGGCTTCTTAGTTTCACTTTGTAATGTATGGCACTGTATAGGCACTTAGTAGCATACGTCACTATACATACAGGAGACATTTATATCTTTTTATTTGTTTTCTTTTCTTTATGATTTGGTTTCATTAACCGGACCATTTACCCCTTTCTTGACCAGACACATTTTTTTAGCACATGTGGTTTTGAAAATCAGAATTTTTTTCCCCATTTGGTAATGTAAATACTTATGGTACCTTTTTTGTGATGTATGGGTCATTTTAACTTTAGTATTTTTTTATTTTTGCATCAAGGAACATTCTTTAATAAAGGGGGGAATAGTGTGCTTTTCATGTTTTGTGGCACAAGATGTAACTAAAATAATTTTTTAAAATGATGTCCCCCTTTTGTAATAGTGTTATATATACTTTTATATTTTGTCATACGTTAAATACATTTATACCCCTCCATAAAGTCATAAAAGACATTTGGGGGAAATGTACTATAGCGGCTGACATATTAGCCTTAATTACATGGGGAATACATCCCCTAAAGTAGGGATCAGCAACCTTCGGCACTCCAGCTGTTCAGAGACTACAACTCCCAGAATGCTTCAGTCACTTCTATGGGAGTTAGAAGAACAGTTTAGCATGTTTGCATGCTGGGAGTTGTAGTTTTACAGCAGCTGGCGTGCCGCATGTTGGGCATCCCTGCCCTAGAGGCTTGACAAGTGAGGTTAAGCCGATCTGGGTCTGCTAAGACCCAGCAGCTCGTGCAGACTCAGCATTCCTGCTTTCTGATCTGTATATGAGGTGCTTAGTGAGCACTGTGTATACAGCACAGGAGAAAGGCATGGATGGTAGAAAATGTGTCTGCCTTCTTTATGGGAAGCTTGCTTTCACAAAGGGGTAGTCCAGGATTTATTTATTTTTTTACCGCCCCCAGTGGTACCTGTTCAGAAACAATTACCTTCTTCTCGCTCCTCAATTGCAGCTGTTTGGCTACTGGGCTTTATTCACTTAGCTTCTGGTCCCCTTCTGTCATCCTGTGTGCCACTGCAGCCAATTGCTAACCTAAGTGTTGATGTGTCCCTTAGCGGAATTACAATGTTGGGTCATGTGCTTCTTTCATACATGTCACCATTTAGTTCATTCATTGGTTGCAGGGGTGCACTTAACCCCATCTGCTGTGAAGGAGAACGGTGTAGGAATTTATTTTAAAAAACCAACCCCTTTAAGCTTGATCTTTTGGGGGGACATATTACACATATTACAAAAAAAACAAGAAAAATAAATCTGATTCTGCACACAACTCATCCCTCATCCAGGTCACCTAAAACCATACATATTATATTAACACGTTCTAATACTTTATTTTGGCAATGAAAAATTATAAGAAAATGAAATTAGAAAATTTTTGATTTTGCAACGATTTACTGTCCACCAATAATAAATAAATATTATTTTATTATTTTTTTTTATTATTATTTATTCTTATGTTGTCATTACTATGACATTACGTTTTAACTATTATTTATGTATTTATTTTGCATGTGGATTTATGAGACTAGAAGAAGAAAAATTATGATCTTTCTTTGTCAGCTATAAATTTCTCCATCCAAACTTAAATAAAAATTTAAAAAAAACAGAAAAGAAAAAAACAACCAAACAGGAAAGCAAATTAAAACTGTTTGAGACTGACATAGTGATGCAATGCAATTACCGGGGAGAGACAGTGGGTGTCAGATCTGCTGATCAGTTGCACTGCCATCTATTAAACCTGACAGCTCCAAATAAAAAGCTTTTAGACAAATCTTAATCATGATAAAAAGCTGCATAATAATGTATGGGGTCACATCCTGTCAATACCAAAAATGTGTTTTTATATATAAACAGTGGAAAAAAAGATTCCAAAGTATTCTGCAAAAACAACCGCAGTGTTGTAGTTGTAAAAGCAAATCATAAGAAATGTTGTTCTGTTAGCGTCTTTACTTGTAAGGAACTACATCTACATCTACTTTAGTATTTAAGGGAAAAGTCTTGAGTGCTGTTTTAGTTTTTTTATTATTAGACGTCTGTTTGTAGAAGAGAAATAATGTTTTATCATTTTCATTAAATGTTATACATATCTATTACTTCCATATTTTATTTTTCTGGTAGACACTCAAGCTACCTTCCTGTATTTTCTGTGTAAACACGGTGGCAGGTTGATGTTTCATCAGGGGTGTAACTACCATAGCGGCAGACCATGCGACTACTATGGGGCCCAGGACAAAAGGGGGCCCAGTCTTAGTTGGGATCATCTCCTCTTCTACTGGAGGTGAAAACTTGGTCAGGACTCTACCCTCTAAAGGAACAACTTTTAGCAAACGAGGCAGTGGAAAAAATGGTCCAAGAGTCGTTGAAAGGGGTTTTTGGCGGAAACCCTTCTGTCCTGTGTGTGGGGCCTGGTGTGATCCTTGCTTTGGGACCCTTACATATGTGCGCCACTCTGTTTTATGGTGGTTTAAATAAATGGGAATCAATAGAGAAATGTCATAGACTAAAGTGGTCCCTCAAGTTACAATATTTATTGGTTCTGGGATGACCATTTAATGTTCAAACCATCATAACTTGAGTCCATAACTCTTGGTAAACCAGTAATTGGTTCCAAATAGGGTTGAGTGAATTGAAGTTGACAAAGTGGACTTTGATCCAAATTTCAGAGAAAATTCAATGTGCCACAAAGTTGAATTTCCTTGTGCTTCGTGGTAACAAATCAATTTTCCCTGAAATAGTGGTAAAAAAAAAAATCATACTTACCTTATCAGCGGCCATCTTGCTCGTGCATGGTAACATTAGACATCGCCATGACACCTAGCATGATGGCATCATCATGCACTATGCAAGAGTTCGCGTTGGGTCTCCAAGCAAGATGGCCGCGACGGCCATCACAATGGTTTCTGTCCGGTTGGAATATACTAGAAAGCAAGTGAACAGAAATTGATGCATTGGAAGCAGGTAAAATGAGAAAACCGTATGATCTGTTGATGTTGACAAGGGCCAAATTGTGGCATCTAGATGATTGGGTCAGAGCTTCAGCTCTTGTGTGGTGCCCCGGATATTCTTTGGTCGGTAACTACCAAAAGTTCCACGGAAGGACAAGTGGTGAACCAGCAATAGGGTCAAGGAAGCCCAAGGCTCTATGATCTACATGGTGAGTGAAGGCTAGCCGTCTGGTCCAATCCTACAGAAGAGCTAATGTAGAGCAAATTGCTGATGAAAGTGAATGCTAGTAGATACCTTCTGAGGTCTTATGGAGCCCATATCTTGATGGCTGATCTAAGTATACTGCCATACATGTAGTTCAATTACTGTGCATACAACCAACCAGTATCCAAAATAACAAACATTTCATATTATGGATTACTCTATACATACAGCACATACAGTACATCACGTGCAGTATACAGCAGCTATTTTTTTACTGTAGGTTTTAAGCACTCACAGATCCCATTGTGTGTAACAGTGAGTTACAAGCCGTGCACCTTCCCTGCATTATTCTCCTCGGGGGATAAGAGACAGTAAAATTGATTATTGGACTGCGGTGAAAGAAAATAAGGGAAAATAGGATAGAAGAGTAATCAAGTGCACTGGACAGGACAGAAGACTATCACACTAACTTTAGTTATTATCCCTTCTAATGCTGCTCAATGGTCTGCAACCATATTACACAATCCCATCCTAATGCCCTATACAGGAGGCAGACAAATCAAATACATTTTCTCTCTATGTGCCATTATCCCTCGGAGCAGAGTACTAAGCTTCTGCATTCAACTGGGCTTTCGAGATTGGTCTTGGTAAAGAACATTATTCTGAAAGGGATTTCACAACCACCATGTTTGTTGGAATAAATTAATTTGCAGAAAGACTTAGTATGGAGATATTAAAGAGAAGCTGTAATCAAGATTTGTATCCAGTGCACCCCAACTGTCCAGTGCCGTAATTCTGGTGCAGTTGAGGTCATTGAGCCCCCTAGAGGACCAGGAAGCTGATGTGACTGCTACCTCTGCAGCCCCATTGATATGGACACATACCGGAGATGTGAGTTCTCTAGCTGTTTGGCTAGACTGTGGTCCAGAGTCTTAGGGATCTACAAAATAAGTACTGATTGAAGGCAGTAGTGCTGAAGCAGTAGTACTGTAGTCAGACAGGAACAGAGCCAAGAGTTATCACCAGGAGAGCAGGTGAGGTGAAAGCAGAATGTGACAGGTCAAAGAATTAGAATGAAATAGAGTCAGGAATGGAGCCAAGGAAAGTCACAAGTAAAGTGGTTAAGATGTGACAGGCTAGAGATGGGACTGAAATCAGGATTGGAGTAAGGAACATCACTAGAAGAGTGGTCAGGGAGTATCAGAAGGTGTAGCAGGCAGCAACAAAGCAAAGGGTTGTCACCAGGAGAGTTACCCATATGTAACAGGCTAGATATTGGAGTGCATTGAAGATGAAACCAAGCGTCAGAACTTGGAGTAGAACAGCAGGCACCAGGTGAACAATTCCAAGGGTTATTGAGAGATATGGTGTCCAGAAACATGGCCAAGGTCAGGATCAAGGTCAATAATAAGAGTCAAGACCTGGAACAATAGCACAAGGAACGAGAGCCAGGTCCGGATATGAACCTCAATCAACAGGATGTCCTGACTGTTCAGGATATAAGCTCCGCCTTCACTCCTTTACCACGTATGAGAGGAGTATCGGAGCATTTTCTTGCTCTGATGCTTCTCTTGCCTTGCACTACATTGTGCAGTGCCAGCTCAGTTTGTTGTAAGCAGTGACGTACCGTGTTTAAAATCAGGAGCCCAGTAATGTCAACCAGCACAAATGGGTGGTGCATAGCACTGTTCTGGGTGATGTTAGAGGTGGGAACAATACATATTAAAGCCCTGGACCTGGACAACCCCTTTAAATAGGTCATTAGTAGTGTTGAGCGAACATGTATGGTATTCGGGCAAACATGGCGGCACTCGGGTCCACTCGGTGTTCGGCCAAACACCGCTTGTGCTCGAGCGCCATGCTTGAGTCCCCTGCCCGCATGCTAATTAGCCAATTAGCGTGTGGGGAGGTACTGGCATTCACTGTAATGCCAGTAGCCATGTTTTCTACTGGCATTACACTGATTGGATGGCCGGGAACACGTCATCGGGTGCTATAAAGCACCCGGTGACATGTGACCCGGCTCATACCGAGTCAGGGAGAACTGCTGCAAGGAGGGACAGATAGTGTAGGGAGAGAAGAACTCTAGGCAGGGATAGTATTTCTTTTCAAAAGACCCAAAAGCCGTTTTAAGAGCTATTATATCTTGCTGCAATATAATATATCAGCATGCTTTTTCACCCCTGACGAAGCCATACCGGCGAAACGCGTCGGGTGAGTGTGGGGCTGCCATGCAGATGAAGGACTGGTGATGATGAATTGTTTGATGTTGGTATACCTTGGGTGTTTGATGTACTGTTAATTTCCTGCCCTGTACCATTGCATATGGTAGACTGTTTGGTCACTTGTGTTATTTACTATTGGTAGTTGTGGTTAGGTTATTTGATATTTATATATACCCTGGTATTTATGTATGTCCTTCATTACAGTATAATTATTAGTGCATGTGCATGTTCCCCACACTTGGGGTTGTATGTTTTGACTTGCTACCTCCCCCTACTGTGGATTCCTCCATTTTTTATGTATTTTACATCAATAAAGATTTTGTAATTCGTTATAGATTTGTGGTATAATTATTAGGGCACCACATAGTCTCTTTTGTAGGTTTTGTATGTAATGGTATGTGTTTTTTGCCCAGTTATAGGCCTAGTGGTTCTATGTTTATGGTGTTAAGATTAGGCAAACTTGCGCAAATTTTGACCATCAAGAATAACAATATTGCAGACAGATATAACAAAAGTCCTTAAATGGACTTTTGGGTATTTTGAACAAAACAACTAGCCCTGCCTAGCCAAATCCTATCCCTACACTATCTGTGTCTGGTTGCGCAAACATTATACATTATATGAATAATGGCAGAAAAAAATATACTGGATGTCAGGTATTTAGGATACAGAAAGGTTATACTGCACATGCAGCCCAGGTATGTGACATTACCTGCGCTGCGTCTTCTGCATAACGTTTGCTCATTCTGTAAAATTTTTCGGCTCATACACTAAAAAAACTGTACTTTTGACAAACTTGCATACATACCATTTAGTATGCGCAAGGCGAGCAGTAAGGGACAGGGAAGTGGGCGTGCTGCTGATGGTGCACGGTGGGCGCGGTGAAACAGTGTCTGCTGGCAGAGCACAAGAAACAAAGTCATCCAAATCTCCTAGCTTCATGTCTCAGTTTGGAGGGCGGCACAAGACAGGTTCTTATTAGGTCAACATGTCAGGAGGAGGACCAGAGTGAGGTTAATTTTTTAGGTTAAAAAATTAGGGGTGAGGGCATGCTGGTGAACCTCTTAAATATTTAAAGGCGAGGGCAGCCTAATAAGCAGTTTGATATGGTGGAGGAAGAGGACGAGAAGAGGAAGGGGTTCATGGAAATACAGTGTATTCAATACACCTTAAAAGCCACATTTAAAGTTCCTTTATGTTCAGACGCTTTCCTCTGGTGGGGTAGTGAAGTCAGGGGCAATCCAGGCCTTGTTCATTTTGATTAGCGTCAGCATTTTCAGTTGACAGGCGGATGCGCTTAGCAGTTATTATGCCCCCAGCAGCACTAAGTAACCGCTCCGACAAAACGCTGGCGGCAGGGCAGGCCAGCACCTCCAAAGCGTAGAGCGCCAGTTCGTGCCACATGTCCAGCTTAGCACACAATAATTATAAAGCACAGAGGGATCGCTGAGGACGTTGACATTGTCAGCTAGGTACTCCTTTACCATTTTACAAAACTTTTCCCTCCTAGTTGTGACACTAGGCCTCTTATCAATACCTTTTCCACATGCAGCGCTGTCCGTCTTTATTGTGAGCAGGTAGAGTTCCAGCGCGTGCTCAGGTCACACAGCAATCAGTGAGCTGGCAAGTGTAAGCGCTGCTGCAGCGTTGCCAGACCGGCGGAAACTGTAGGTGACTTTCAGAAATGGGCACCTTCACCAGCAGCTCAGGCAAATTGGTGTAGGTTTTGAGAAACCGCTGAACCACTAAGTTGAAGCAGTTGTTTGGCCTGAGCGAGACTCCTGTTCGTCCTTCCTGTTGGAGGAACAAGTAGACTCATTCCTGTCATTAGTTCCAGGGTCCTATAGGGTCAGTTTGGTTTAGGTTCCTGTGTATGAACTCGCCTACATTTGAGGCCTGTTCATACTGGTAGTCAGTCTGGATTAGAGTCAGGGTTTCCTTTAGGAGGTGTCCATCTTCCTTCCTTAGTTTCCAGGCCTAGTCTTCTTTCCCTCCTACGCTCTGTGTGGTTTTCCCCCCCACACCTGAGCATGATAGTATGTGTGTGAGCTTGCCGAGCTCCAAAGTTGCGGCCATTATCAGACACAACCACTCCTGGGTGTAGGTTGAGTGACGAGAGCCACAGCTCAGCCTGGTCCCTTATACCCTGCCACAGCACTGTGGCGGTGTGTTGTTTGTCACCTAAGCAAATAAGTTTCAGCACAGCCTGTTGCCGCTTCCCCACCGCTGTGCTAAACTGCTTCCAGCTACTCACTGATGGCTGACTGGTGCTGCAAGATGAGAATTCCTAGATGGAAGTGGTGGAGGAGAAGGAAGGGCTGCAGCCGCTAATGTAAGTGGTGGCGGAAATCCTGATGAAGGTAGGGCCTGCAATCCTTTGTGTCGGTAGCACCTGTGCCATCCCAGGGTACAACTCGCTCCCAGCCTCCACAACGTTCACCCAGTGTGCCGTTAGGGAAATGTAGCGTCCCTGGTCACAAACGCTTGTCCTTGTGTCAATCATTAAGTGGACCTTCCCAGTAACTGCGTTGGACAGGGCACGGGTTATATTTCGGGACACATGCTGGTGTAAGGCAGTGAGCGCACACAGGCAAAAATAGTGGCGGCTAGGTACTGAGTAACGAGGGACAGCCGCCGCCATCAGACTGCGAAAAGCCTCAGTGTCCACAAGCAACATTTTCAGCGCCAGCAATTTGTAAAGGTGTGCATTTAGTGCTATGGCCTGTGGGTGGGTGGCTGGGTATTTGCGCTTTCGTTCAAAGGCCTGGGGTATGGAAATCTGTACGCTGCGCTGGGACACAGAAGTGGATGTGCTCGCTGATGGTGCTTGCGAAGGTCCAGATTAGAGATGAGTGAAGCGATTCGTCGATTCGTATCGAATCTTGGGAGTTTTCAGCTGCGAAGCGAATCCGAATATTAGGTGATTCGCTTCGCTTTTGTACGCATCGCTACGTAGTTTGTCCGCGAAATTATACGCTATTCTACGTATAATTTAGTTACTCTATACGCTGTTGTGCAGACTCCTCCCTGGTAGTTACTCTACAAGCTGTTGCGTACGAATTCTATTTAGCGATGCAGACTCCTCCCTGGTAGTTCCCCCCACTTCTCCTGCGTGTGAGGAAGACGAGGCAAGTCAGCAGAGTAAGATGGCGGCGAGACGGCGAGGTCCTGACTGGGGAAGCATGTTGTGGGCAGACGACCCCTATGAGGAGAAGAAACCGGAGGAGATCTATCTCTCACAGCTCAACAGGAAGTCGGATGAGGTGCCTGCTGAGGTGGTGACTCCACTGGCTGACAAGGCGGAAGGCGGCAGGAGTTCCCGCTCTGCCGCGCAAGGACTACTCCTTACGCCAGAATTTGATGGTCCCTGAGGCTATCACCCGGAACGCCCAGACCCTCTGTGAATATAAAAAGCTGGTGGAGGAGTGGGTGGTGCAAGTTTTGGAGCACCCACGGTCCGGTGACCCTAAGCTGGAGCGCCAAAGGGGAACCATTATTTGGTTCAACGTGGAGCGGGGGTCGGTTTCATCGGCGATGAAGAGACGGCAGAGGAATTATATGTTAACCACCATTCGGTTAAGTGGCTGTATCTTCCGCCCGTACGCCACAATCTCCACGCAGGGGATTACGTGGAGTATACCCCCATGAAGAGCCTCCAAGGCCCCTTTGCTACTGGGGTGAAAATCTTAAAGCGACCACCTACTCCTGCAGCTCCCCCGGAAGACTGGAGTAAGGAGGCCCAGGCCGCAGAAGAGACTTGTGACCTTGAGACCTTGAGATTTGAAGAGAAATCCCAAGGTCAGGATCAGCAGGAACCCCTGATTCCTGATTTGCCGCCACCGCCACCAATACCACCGATCCTTCATGTGGGACAGATGACCACGAACACTTTCGTGTACCTTCCAACTCTGGTACAGTACCACTACCAACTGCCATGCCCATGGCAGTTGCAGGCCGCACAGTCCGCCGCTCGTGGAAGACCGTTACTATTACCGTTACAGCCGGAGATTCTGTCACCTGGTATGCCGGCAGGAGGATCTGGCCACTACAGAGTGATGGGCAGGGCCCAAGTTACCACTGCCTTTGCCAGTGTGACAGCCCAGTCACCAAGAAGACCATCCTTGAGAGGTCGGCGGGGGTCTGCTGCCACAGCCAGGGCCGCTTTCATGATGAGGCAGGAGCGCCCTCTCATGTCCTTTAGCTCCAGCAGCAGTGAGGAGGACCTGCTGGCCTTTAAGTAATTCCAGCAGTTTTTATGGGAGCCACAACATGGACTTATCCTGAAGGGTGGGCACTAGTTGGCCCTTGTTTTTAGTTTTGTTGCCCGCGTTTGTCCTCACCCAGATGGCCATGGATTGTTAGGACTCCCCCCATCAAAAAAAAGTCTTTTTTATCCAAGTTGCGCATATGTGCGCCTCATCCCTTTTTTCCCCCTTTTCAGGTTATTTGGGGAGCCCCTCGAAAGAGGGTTTTTAAGGAACCTTTGCTGCTATTTTTTTACCCATTTGGATTATAATTTTACCTATGTGGATTACAAATTGCGACTGAGTTTGGGACTCTGCTCCAGTTCTATGACAAGCGTCAGAAGAAAAGAGACTTAAACGTGTTCGTGAGCATACTAGGTAGGTGATATTTAAAATGTTTATATTATACTTAGAATAATGTATTTGCGCCATTTACCATATATGTGTCTCGAATATTCGCTCTGCCTCTGAGGAGTGCACGCCGCGGCCTCTCCTCGTACGTGCCTGCGTATTACGTAATCGCTTAGACAACAGTAAGCTGAGATTCGTAAGCTATTTGTACGCTCATGCGTACGTCTTCTAAGAAATTGCGTACATTTTGTAAATGAACGATCGTTATTAGTGAGCGAATGTTCGCTAATAGCACATAATAACGTATATTTTGTACGCAAATACAACAAATCTAGTTGTCGAATACACGAATTTTAGGAAAAGTTCGGCGAATGTTCGGCGAATAATTTTTTCAATGATTCGCTCATCTCTAGTCCAGATGCAGGGGGGAGGCATCTGGGCCTGCGCCTTGGCTAGCACGTAACACAGGGAAGAGGAGGCAGTGGTGTGACCCGCAGACACCGATTGTGGATCCAGGCGTTTGGCCCACCTATTAGGGTGCTTTGCTGCCATAAAGATCATGCTGGTGGTGGTTAGGTTGCTAGTGTTCATGCCCCTGCTCATTTTGGTACGGCACAGGTTGCAAATGACAATTCTTTTATTGTCCACCCTTGTTGGTGTGGCCTGCCTTCTCCCTTTTGCCACCCCATCGCCTCTTCCAGCCTGTTGCGGTGCTGCGGATCCCTCCTCATCTGTACTGATGTCCTCGCTCAGCTTGCCTCCTTCCCATGTTGGGCCAGTGATTTCATCGTCCACCATCCCCTCTTCCACTTCTTCACTCTGGTCCTCCTCCTGACATGTTGACCTTCAGTGCTGCTGACACTCAAAAACATTTGGGGAGAGGGTCTGCTGCTGATCTGACCATCTAAAACATTAGGGGCGAGTGCCTGCTGTTGATCTGACTGTGTAAAACATTAGGGGTGAGGGCCTGCTGCTACTTGCGCTTTATATACAAGTAAATATATGTTTCCTAACAAATATTTCCTCTAAAATCGATGATATTATAATAGTCAGACATCATCGTTAACAGCAGCGACTTCGGTGTCCAAGATGCATCCTGACATCCTCCCCATGCTGTTCCCTAACCATTTCTGTGGTGTTTCCACCATTTCCTCGCGTTTCCCTATCGACCAGACACCCTCCTCTCTGCAGAGCAGGGGGTGCCTGGTCTTCTCCCATTGACTTCCATTAAACTCGGGTGCTCGGCCGAGCACTCGAGCACCACCTAGTGTTCAGCCAGAGAACCCGAGCACCCGAGCATCGCTGTGCTCGATCATCACTAGTCATTAGGTCAGATCTGATGTCATCTTCACATGAAACTTATAATCCTGTTATACTATAATCTAGCAGAGGAACCTTTGGATCTATTTGGACATCAGGGTCTAGATGCGACTTCCAAAATAACCAAATGCCCATGCTACAATTAAAACATGGCATTGTCACATATGAAATGTAATATAAATAGCCCTAATGCAAGTTTGGTAGAAATTATATGCTACTTTGGGACTGGAGAGTATTATTAAATTGCACCCATTACATCTGGGGCTGGACTATAAAATGGACAATGGCCCAAAACTGCACTATTTGATTTCTCTGTCTCTACCTTACCGGTTGACTTTTTTTTTTTCCTTATTTTCACAATTTGGGGCAGAGCGCCATGAGCACTACTGCCAAACATAACTTCTCACTTGCAGACTTTGTTGTAGTGTTCAGTGCCCCCATCACTGTACTGCATGGGCCTTAGCCTCTCAGTGCACTGCAGCTCCTCAGTATTCCAGTGCTGGCGCTGCCTCTCGGTGCACTGAATCCCTGATTTGCATAAAGAATTCAACTATTTTTTTCTCAGTAACACCACAACTGATTTTCTCAAGACATGTGTTATTTTAATCAGCAGAATTAACCCTGCCAGCCAGCATGACAGGTTAAATGAGGTTGATCATACTGATGGGCACCCCTTAAGCTCTAATATACATAAACTTGTACTTTAGTTTTCTTTTAGGTGTGTATTTTGCTTCACATTTGACTATTTTAAAGTACAGAGTTTGATGAGTGAGAATCTTCAGAGAGGCAGATGCAATTCATGTGATGTTCTAAGGGTAGCTTCTTTCTAGAATTATCTTAATTCACTTGGAAACCTGAAGCATTTTCCAGGAATTATTACAACTTAATGCAAAGAAAGAAAAGTTCAATGTACCAGAATTTTACTAGTAATCTTTTCTCCTGGGCTGCAAACCAAATTTGGACCTATGATAGACAGATTTCAATTATTTCGCGTTGTCCTCTCATGAAATTTAATGAAGTTTGAGGGGATCATAGGGAATTTTAAAAGACTAGATACTAAAGCTGGCCATACAAATGAAATAACCACTGGCCAACAGTTATTTCTCCTGCCTTCCCTTTAAAAGCACACCCATGGCCTAGTGTGCATGTTCATTTCAGTGGGGGACACCACTGGCAGTCAGAGCCAAACACTGGCATATTTCCTTTAGGAAAAAAGAAGCCTTGTTTACCCTGACATCTGCTGTTGAGAAGAATTGGTGGCCCTAATTCACATAATTTAATCGGCCAATCAGTCAATTTGGGCACATTTTATCTAATGTATTTTGGCACATTAATTAATTAATCAGGACTCAGGATTTCTACAAATAAGAAACTTTGGTCATAGATGGTGAGACGTTCCACTGATATCTATTGTTGCCCTCACTCCTGACACTAGGTGCCACTGTTATACATTATATAAGGGCTTGCAGGAGGGAACAGAGTGTGTGTAGCTGAAGCCACATGGTGTGAGAGGAGAACATTCTTAGTAAATTGCTTGGTAAGAGTCATGAGGTAGGAGGATTGTTGTGTGATGCATGGGAATAACAAGGAGCCACCAGCAGGTCAGCAGGGATTCTGGACTGGACTGGTGCAAATAATAGTGAGAACTACCACCAAAGACCAGGGTGCTTTGCTATTAAGCTTGAATAAACACAACCACCAAGCAAATGAATAGTGTCGAGCGAATTGAAATATCCGAAGTGGACTTCCCAATCCCAATTTCAGGAAAAATTTCAGGAAAATCCCAATTTCAGGAAAATCCCAATTTCAGGAAAAATTGTATTTGCTGCAAAGCCGAATTCCCAGCTCTATGTGGTGTCTTCAATCAAGATGGCCGCGGCAGCCTCTACACGATCAAATGGATAAGGTGAGTTTTCCTTTTTACCGGATTAACCCCTGAATGCCCTCAATGTTAATCTCAGATGCTGCGATCAGTGATGAACGTGGCATCTGAGGGGTTCAATGATGTTGGTGGGGGTTGTTGGGGAAGGGGGGGGCAAGCACAATTGCCGTTCCCAGTCATTGCACCTGACTTACAAAGAAATGTGCTTCATGATTAACTATTTCACCAGGAAGTGAAATTTGTGAAATTCGGGACAGCAGCCTAATCAAAGTTACCATGACTTTGCTCATATCAACAAATGAACATTCCACTGTTCTGCAGCTTTGAGAGAATATTGTAGACCTCTTAAAGTAAAACAGGCCTATTGCCAACATTGTGGTTGTGAAAAGCTGCCACCATGCATTTGATATTTTTTGAGTTGTGTGTGGAAGATGAGGGGAAGGTCACAGCAGACCTCAGAGCCCAGGAGCCTTATCATATACAGTATATTAGAGATATTCTCCTAATTATTTATAATCCTGGCTCCCTGGAAACATCATTTGACTTCTAGGCTCACTTCAAGATCTACAGATGTCTCGCAAGATGTCTCAGATTCTGAACTATCAATGTTGTCTCTTAATATAGTCTAGAAATATCTAATTACATTGACTAAAAACAATAGCTTAATGCAAGGATGGGCTGATCACTAAGCATGGTTATTTCATTTACTATAGTCCTAAATTAATCCATAACTGGTAAGGATCTTAATGACATTGGGTTCCAATCTCCACATCACAGTTGTATCACATCCATAGACTTTTATATATCCCTGGAGAACGTCTGTAATGAAGCTCTATGGATTTGGTTGAGAGGTTTCAGATGCTTAATGTTTCTGCATTATTGATATGGCACCAACATATCTTACGTAGATGCGTCCACTTATTTCAGAGTCAGTAAAGACGTCCGTGCTCTTCAGAGACCTGTCAGATGAATGCGGTGGCTCCTCTACCATCATATCAAACAATCAGTTATGTTGATATCCAACATATACATTACATAGTGAAATGGTCCTGCTAAAATCATTGGGTTCGCCAACTTTCATTTGATGTTTATGGGTACCTTTAGGATTACATTGTATATTAGCACAAAAACAGCATGAAGTCACCTTGGAATGTCTTTGTAAGTAAGGTTCCTGCTGTACCCAAAATTAACCATAAGACACAGTTCACCTATAGGCCCTGCCTTACCAATAACGAGTTAGAGTTCAGGACTCAGCAGTCCTTAAAGAGGCTGTCAAAGATTTTACTAGTGGTGGACTATCCTCAGGATAGGCCATTAATATCTGGTCAGTGAGGGTTCTAATAGCCCACAATCCTGCTTATCAGCAGTTGTCCAGTAGTTTCAGCACCAGAAATTAATGTTGGAACTACACAGCTTGGTCCATTGTGTAGGGGATGGAGTTGCTTACTGCAGTACTGCCCCCAATAAAGTGGGAGCAGTGCTGCTGTAACCAGCCATCTGAAGTGACCCAATGTGGCACAACATATACAGCTCATATGCTGTGTTTAAATTATTCTTGGCCACCTCTCTGAAGCTTCGCTCAACTTGCTGTGGTACACAGATGCTTTATACCCTCCCTTATACTTTAAACAAAGCACTTTCCTCACTGGGGTCAATCTACAAGGCACCAAGGGAACTAGCAATGGTTCTCCACCAGAGAAGACGAAATCTAGATATAGTCTGAAAGACCTTGGCATGTGATCATTATCCATATGCACCATAGAGACAAGGATAAAAGGGCTCCATCCCGGTTGGCTGAAAATGGTTGGTAAGAACCTATGAATGGATTCTTGTTCTACCAGTTGTGCAAGCATGGATGAAGTAAACCAGAGCACCAGAAGGAAGCCTCTTCTTAAACGATGACAAACGTTGTTTAAACCAGTGAGAATATGCAAAAGGTTATATGCTAGACTTCCGCTCTAATCAGAACATCTATAATAATATCATTATTCGGTGCCGCCCGGCATGTGTTTTATAAATATTCAGAGCTTATCCAAAAATCAATAGCCGCTTGTATCAAAAAACATGATTAACTGATTTTGCAATTAAATGCTGACACAGCGGGGACCGCGTTTCCTTGAAAGAGCTTCTTGGATGAAAATGTTATTACGGTTTAGAGATTAGGAGCTAACAAGAAGAGTTCTGTGCTCCTGGCCAGGAAACCAATGAAAGGATATAAGCCCATAAATGAGCGCAACAGTAGAGACTAATGTGATTGATGTCCAAATGCATTATAGTACATGAACCCACCCCTAGGTACCCTGACCACATCTGTAATACCAATTCTGGTCATAACTGCAAAAAAAAAGAAATAAATTAGGCTACTTTCACATTAGTGGCAGCCTTCTCTTGCAGGCTGTTTCGGCAAGTGAACAGCCTGCGGGATGCGCCAGAACAGCCTGCCGGAGAAGGTTGCCGCTAATGTGAAAGTAGCCTTACCTAGCATGCTCCAGTGGCACTCAGTAGGGACTCACTCAGGGAAAGTCTGCCTCCACGTTCATGAAACGCTCTGCCCAGTCACAGAGGGGACTGTTTGGATGCACAGTTACTGCTGCATAGTCCTCTCTATCCCCTCCCCGTATCTGTATGATATTTTTTTTCCAAAGAGAGAACATAAAGCTGAAGAATTAGTGTTCAGCCTCCTGCTACATTCAGGACAATGTTGGAGACCAGAAAGACGAGTAACCACCAGACACAAGGCATAAAAGACTAACCCTTTTGCAGGCCTAGATCACCAGGGATTTGGACATGAACCTTTTTTCTGCCCATGACCACAGGTGATACTAACATGAATCTTCCTCTGCATAGACCACCAGTGATACTAGCATTTACCCTTTCTGTGCCCTAGATTACTAAGGATACTAAATGTAACCTCCTCTTTGTCCTAGGCCGCCAAGGTATGCAGATATTAACCCATTCATTGTCATAGATCACAGGGATACATACACTTTCGTCACTAGATCACCAGTGTCACGGACGTGCCAGGACATACATTCCTGCGGCAGGTAGCAGGAGGTCAGTGAGACTGGCAACACGTGGTTTGATCTGACATGTTTTCCTTTGGGTTATTTGTTGTTGTTGGCATTCACCACACCCTGCCCCTTCAGGTGTAGGTGTTTAGTCATTTATCCTTCCCTATTTATTGTTGCTTCTCCCACCATGCTGTGCGGTTTATACTTTCAGTTGTCTCTGTGGTCTGCTTGTGTTTGGGTTCTCAGTGGAGTTCTCGTTGCTGCCATTTGCCACTGGAAAGATAAGTGTCCTCTTTCCCTTTTGTATGTTGTATTATTTGTGTGTATTCCTTCCCTGTGTTTGGTGATTGGGCCTGAGGGGAGACTCCTGTTCATCCAGGTTAGTGGAGGAACAGTTTGACTCCTTCTTGACATTAGCTTCAGGGTCCTCTAGGGACAGATAGGGTCCTAGGTATCCTGTATATGTACTTGCCTACCTTTTTAGCCTGTTCATACTGCTTGTTAGTCAGGACTGGAGTCAGAGTTTCTCCAAGAGGTGTCCATCTTCCTTCCCTAGTTTCCAGGCCTAATCTCTGTTTCCTTCTCCCCCTCTTTTCCCTTCTGCTGTCGGTGCATGACAACCAGATATGCTGACATGAATCCCACACCACTCGGGATTGTTTCTTTTTCTACCCTAGAGCACCACATTTGCAGATAGTAACCCCTTCATTGGCCTAGACCCCAGGGTTGTTACTATAAACTTATTGTTGGGGAAGGAACCAACCAAAGGCCAGCTCTGGGTTTACTGCTGAGTAGTATGGAAATCAACTGCTTGCTTGGCCAATCAAAAGACAATTTCTACATTTGACTCCTCTTCTAGCATTAATATGGCACCTGGCACACCTTGATCACTGCTGTCTCATCCATAATATGCTATAAATCTACCATGCCTGCTTATGCCGGACGCAGTGTGGTGACATCAGCATGATTGGCCATTACTTGGGACGTGAAAGCACTGTGGGACATTACTATCAGAGGGGGTACTGTGTGGAGGACATTACTACTTCTACTAGAGGGAGCACTGTGTGGGGGACATTAATCTGGGAGAGGGCAGTGCATGGGAGACAGTATTACTGGAGAGGGAACTGTATGGGGGACATTACTACAAGATTTGGCATTAGTACTGGAGGGGGCACTGTATGGGCGACATTGTTACCAGACTGAGCACTGTGTGGGGGACATTACTACCAGAGGGCCACTGTGTAGGGGAAATTACTACTGGACGGGGCACCAGGTGGGGGTGTTACTATCAGACCGGGCACTAGGTGGAAAGCATTAATACCAGAAGTGGAACTGTGTGGGGGACATTGCTCCTGGAGAGGGCACTGTGTGTGGAACCTTACTGCGGGGGGCTCATCATTATTGGGTGGCACCATGGGGGACTTTACTGGCATTCCTGGGGCACTATATGGTAATTTTAATACTGGAGCACTACAGGAGAATTTCTGTACTGGGGCATTATTACTGGGGCACTGGAATGGGATTTTTTGTACAGGCACATTATTAATGGGGCCACTATAGGGAAAGGGAACATTATTAATAATGGAGGTACTATTACTACATTTTACTGGAGGGTACATTAGGAGATATTATTACTGGAGGAACTGTAGGGACATTTCTTTTACTAGGGGCACATTAGGGGACATTATTTTTGGGGACACTATACAGGCATTGTTACTTAGAGCACAATGGGAGTGTTGTTATTATTACTTGCTGGAGGCACCATAGGGATATTATTACTACTTGGTGAACTATTGTTTTCAGCAGTATAGTATTTTGGTTGCAAAAATGTGAGACAAACCTCATTGATGTAAATACAAGATTATACAAGTTATTTAGAGGTGCTAGCCTCTAGATAACTTCGGCATATCCACCAACAATTCTAGATGTAAGACTGCTTCCTTGCTGTCTTACATTTAGACCATTTTCTTCACCCAAACGAGGGGTTGAAAACGATGAATGAAATGGGCCTACTGTCCTTTTCCCCATCCTCTCCTTTTTTAGACCTGGCGTGAGCGGGGAAGAAGTCAAAGATTCTGCCGCAACATGGCATGCGACAGAATCTGTGCCAGATATGCACAACGAAGGTTCCCTGTGATATACGCCACAAAAGTGTCTTATATCTGTTCATAAATGACCCCCGAAGTATTTCACGATAAATGTCAAGAAAGATACATCATGATATGTCTTTTTTTACCCCAAAATATTTTGCCTTTGTGACTTTTTCACTTTTTTTTATGTGTTATGTGTCAATATAGACACACTTGTTTATGCAACTTTGGTTTTTATTGCTACACATGTTCAAACCATTGGATACATGGGGTGCAGGGGTGCACCTAAACTTTCTGCTGCCCGAGGCGAAAACTGAAACTGCGACCCCCCCAATGCTTATTTCTTAACCTAACCTTAACCCCTTTGCCACAATGAAAGCGCTCATTGCCCATGGCATTTCCGTTGCCCCCCTCTTGCCCCTACCTGGTGCTGCCTGAGGCGATCGCCTCACCTGGCCTCAATGGTGGTGCACCCCTGATTGAGAGTTCACCATCTTGGTCATTCTTTCCTTTTGGTGTTGGTATTCTTTTGTAGCATCTCTATTCTGGTTTCTAGGGGTTGTCCTTATGTCATACAAATGCCTTACTATGACATATTTCATGATCCCTTTAATTATGAACACTAGGGAGACAACGGGTTAGGAGATGAAGACCTGCACAAAAGAAGCTACCAAGATTGCCATGAGGCCATCCAATTCCTATATTCTGTTCCCAGAAGGCACCATCTTAGCACTCTGCCTCATATAGTCATTTACTCATTTTAAATACATTTTACAGAATGAGTTTTTTTTGCATTTTTGGAACAAAAGCGTGAATTTCTTTATATCTGGTTAAAGCTAAAATTAGAACTATTACTCCTGAATAGGAATTTCTTGGCTGATTGCTGGGAGCTACTATAAGCGCGGTAATATTTTTCTGCCGAGAAAAAAAAAAAGTCAACCGAAGGAAAACATTTTTAAAGGTTGGAAACAACAGGTTAGTTGCCATAGATGCCTAGATTATAGGCATGAAGTCTCATTAGCAGGCCCATTGACATTATTACCCATCCTATTAAAGGATTATAGTGTCGTAAGTTACAGATAATTGCTCAGTTGCTATAAACACTCCAATTATGGATATGAAAGTTTGTTATTGGTCTTATTAGAGTCATCACAGTTTTGCTTCTATGGCTATCTTAATAGAAACTGACGCAGCCAACTTAATAAAAAATTTAAGCAGGACATTTTATGCATTTTTGTATTGGAAGTCAAGTTGTGTTGGTCACTATATCCAGAACATGTGGGGTGACTTCTGGTAAAACTAGTTGAGTTGACATGCTGGTTACTTGTATGATAACATTTCTCTGCCACGGCTGTTTTACCAGAGAAGACATTTAAAAAAACCCACAACAAGGGTTCCTTTTAACATAGGGCAAAAAAGGAAGAATGCCCATGCCCTTCCTTGGGGTGTCAAATGAGCTTCCAGAGTACTTGTCACCAGAACCCAGGGTGTCATCTCTAGCTGGCATTCGGAGAGCATCTACGGTTGAGTGTCTAAGTGGCCATCTTTGCCAAGTTCTTTGATGGCCATTTGGGGAGGTATTTATGGGGAGGCACTGGTAGCATCACAGCCTTAGGTACTTTATTGGCATGTGGGGCCGGTAAATACTAAGGACCCATTCAGACGGCCGTAGTGCTTTGCGGTTCCGCAAATTGCAAAAAACACAGATACCGTCTGTGTGCGTTCCGATATTTGCAGACCGCACATGGCTGCAACCATAATAGAAAATGCCTATTCTTGTCCGCTATTGCAGACAAGAATAAGACAAGCTCTATCTTTTCAGCAGAGAAGCAGAACGGAACCATAGATGCGGACAGCACACGGTGTGTTGTCTACATCTTTTGCGGCCCCATTGAAATGAATGGGTCCGCACCAATTCCGCAAAATTGTGGAACAGATGCGGGCGCATTCATACGGCCATCAGTGATATGGCACAGAGTGGACCACAACCTTCTATTTTGGCAGGGTTAGGCAGAGTTCACATGTACATTGAGCTTTCCGTTTTTCTGATTAGGCAATGTTCACAGTAACATTCATAAATTTGGCAGGTTGTTCCAGCAACTGATGCACAGGTAGAGATGAGCGAATCATTCAAAAAGTTATTTTTTTAAATTATCTTTTCCTAAGATTCATATATTTTAAAAAAGAATAAAAAAGGTACGCAACCTCTTTGAACACATACGCATGAGTGTACAATTTGTGTACGAATCCTCAGCGTACTATTGTCTACCGATTACGTAATACACAGGCACGTACGAGTTGAGAGGCCGCGGCGTGCACTCCTCAGAGGCAGAGCTAATTTTTGAAAATGCCATCCAGGCGATCCTCATCATTTAGCTCTGCAGAGCTGAAATACATGATCCAGCTGATGGACCGACAGGATTACGATGGCACACACCGCTATCCGAACCAGCATAAAAAGGAGGTGATCCAGCAGGTATATTGTGCGCCTTGGTGGGTTAACCTGGTGGAAAAACGGGCAAGTATGGCTAATACTACAAGTAGAAGCTCCAGCTACAGGTCCTTTGACACTGCTGCCCTGTGCCACCTTCTCCTTTTTTTTAGAGCTCGAGGTCTGGCTGGAACTGGACCCCTTTTGCTTATCCATTCCAGACATTTGTCACTTTACTCTGTGGCCCTGCAGCTGGTCTTTGTCTTTGTCCCTGTCACTCCCTGTCTCTCCCTATCTCTCCCGGTCTCTCTCACCCTGCCTGATTAATTACTAGCCCTGAACTGGCCCTGCACTTGCCCTGCAGTATCCCTGATATGTGTAATATGGATTCCCAGAGCAATTACACCCCAATTTTAACAAAACAGGCCTCAGAGTCTCACACATTGCGTCTGCTCGTCTCAGCAGTTGCATCACTGGCTTACCGAGCCTGAGCCAATCAGAGAAAGCCCTGACCACTAGGTCAGGTGACCGCATTCTTCCCGGGCTTTTGCGCACGGATAAACGGACGAACTGTAAAAGTTCGCTAATGAATTTAATTCATAGGCAACAGCAATAACTTATAGGACAAACTACATAGCGAATGCGTACAAAGCCGAAGCGAATCACCTAATATTCGGATTCGCTTCGCAGCTAAAAATTTCCGAGATTCAATACGAATCGACGAACCGCTTCGCTCATCTCTATGCACAGGACTTTTTTTTTTTTTACGGGATCCTGTTTTTTTTCTGTTCTTCTGACGGATCAGAAGTACGGAAAATGAAACAGAGATGTGAATGCTTCCTTATAGGTTCACAAACTACATGTCACCGTTTCACCGAACCAAAAAATGAAAACAGATCCTGTATTTTAAGCATCTGTTATGCTCAGTTATGCACTTCTTGCATCCGTTTCAGCCATTTCCATCTGAGATCCGTTATTTTAGATGGGAAAAAAGTCCTCCACAAAGTATTTTTTGAATGCAGTGTTTGTTGTCCAGCCGACAGTCGGCATTTATCCTGGATCTGGCTGTTGGACCATCTCTAACAGAGATGTGAACACAGCCTTATTTTTCATTTTTCTGTTCTTCTGTAGGATCAGAATACTAGAACGCTAAAAGGAGATGTGAATGAGCCCTTAGACACCATTTAGTAAGGGTGGGAGGGTTGTTCATAAAATTTTAACTGTCAGTATGTTAAAATGACCCTGCCCAAACCCATTGAAATGAGCTGCAATGTGAGTGGTTATTTCTAGTGGTTACGTCAGCCGTGGACAAGGTTACATTTGTCACAGGGAACAATAACAATTAAAATCTAAAACTTATTGAAAATTACCCAGCTCATATTAAGAGGAAGATTACATGCATAAATCAGGGATAACGGGAAACTTAAAAGCACATGGAACACGTCCTCGCAGCGTGATTTAATAAAATGTTATCATATAAGTGTATGAACCCTATACAAGACGCATTGCTTTCATTAAAATATTACATTAAATAAATTAACCACTGACAATAACACCGGCGCTGCGGATAGATGCATTTAAATCTTGCCGTAAACTTATGTGATGCTGCAAGCTACAAATGTCTTGTGATGAACATTTCATTAGGACATGAAATCTTATTGGGTTAGGAACTGAGATTAGGCAAAGAAATAAAACAGTACATCGTAACCATTAACAGAGAGGGAAAGGTTCTCTTTATGTTCAGAATGAAGCCACCGAAAGGTCACAAACTATTAACCACACAAGCTCTTGGGTCCTGATTGAAAAGATGAGCGAAGATTGGAGATTTGGTTCGGTTCAGGTTAGCTGAATTTTCCAAAAAGTTCTGTTCGGACCATAATCAATTCTACCCATACCAAAGTTGCTCCAATTGCGCTGGAAATTGGTAGATAACTTCTTCTAGTCTCCTAGAATTCAACATCTTTTGCGAAAGATGTTAGCTCTTTTTGTTAATTTTTTTATGAATATTTGCATTTTTTCTGTCCCTTACTCTCCGTAAAATTTTGCAGAAATAGGAAATAATGTCAGAGTGATACTGACTTACATAGCTATGGGTAAACACATGGTTGAACGACGGGTAAACGGTTGACGATGTTAACGAATAGTGTGTTTGAAAAAACACCGCGCCGGCAAATGTGTTACGCTTTAATATAATACAAAGTTTCCAAAAACTGTCTCTTCTCAGGAGCAGATGGTGTTTAAACACATGGAGTTCAGGGACAAAAAAAAACAGTGGCTTGTTGGGATCAAGCAAATATTCTGCCTCAACAGCATGCAGAATGCTTGCCCGTATCTATACACAACTGTAGTGTGACATCACTGTGTTTATTATCTCTGTACTGTGACATCACTGTGTTTATTATCTCTGTACTGTGACATCACTGTGTTTATTATCCCTGTACTGTGACATCACTGTGTTTATTATCTGTGTACTGTGACATCACTGTGTTTATTATCCCTGTACTGTGACATCACTGTGTTTATTATCTCTGTACTGTGACATCACAGTGTTTATTATCTCTGTACTGTGACATCACTGTGGTTATTATCCTGTACTGTGACATCACTGTGTTTATTATCTCCGTACTGTGACATCACTGTTTTAATTTACCCTGTACTGTGACATTGCTGTGTTTATTTTCTGTATACTGTGACATGACTATGTGCATTATCTCTGTACTGTAACATCACTGTTTTTATTTTTTTCGGTACTGTGACATTACTATGTTTATTATCTCTGTACTGTGACATCGCTGAGGTTATTATCCCTGTACTGTGACATCACTGTGTTTATTATCCCTGTACTGTGACATCACTGTGTTTATTATCACTACCTTGCATGGGACAAACTGCGTCCTGATGGGACAATATTTTTCTAGAGTATAGCATTGGTTAAATATAGGCATGAGTGAATCAATTTTAAAATTCAAAAATTCAACCCACTTTTTTCAAAAAGGTGTGATTCCACTGAACCCGAAACTGGTCAGACAGTGAGTGAAAGACAGAGAATCAAACCTGAATCGAAATTCACTTATCTCTAGTTAACTATCAATTTGCCTTTTTGATCACAGTGAGGACAGTTTCAAAAGTACTCTACAAAAATGTATTTTACCTTCATGCTTCACATCTAAAAATTCCAATTTTAAGGTTTGCTGGTTCTTTAATGGTGCCTTCAAAAGAAATATTTCCTTGCTACAACTTACAGATATTGTAGAGTTCTTCCACCACGAGTCATTAGCGATTCGATGTTCTCCAGATCCTTTTTGAGTTCACTTTACTAAGGTTCTATCCAAACTCCTTCTACAATGCACATTGGAGGTTTATGTCGGTAGGATTTCCCAATGTATGCCTCAGAGAAATTCTACTGTTTACCAACCTATAGCAACATGACAAAAGCCAAAAGGGCAACCTTGGGTAGTAAGTAGAGATGAGCGAGTAGTGAAATATTCGAAAGTTCGAAATTCGATTCGAATAGACTGCGAAATTCGACTATTCGACCGGATATCGAATCCCATTAAAGTCTATGGGAAAAAAATGCTCGCCACTTGGAAATCTCAATTCGACCACTTGGAGGTCACCAAGTCCACCCTGGAACCTCAGAAAAGGATGCCAACACTGCTGGAATGCAACTGGGACAGCAGGGGAAGCATGTCTGGGTGCATATAACGCGCCCAAGTCGCACTATTACGCCACTATCACAGCCTCTCAACAATACACTCCAAACACAATATAACCTCTCTGTAAAGTGAGACCATACAAGGAAACCTTCTTTCCTCAACATTGCCATGGACCCCAAGCCAAACTAGACAAAAAAGAAGATAAAATTCTGCACCCCTTAAAATCACGTTGCCTATGACAACCACAGATGGCATAGGCAAGGGGGAAAGCAAATAGACCCCACCCCTAATTGTCATTGTGTGTGTGTGTGAGATGTGGTCAGACATGTCTTCTTTAAAATGTAAAAACAACTCAAACACATGCAGAAGCCTTAAAATGCCCAAATTGTTGGCGCTTGAGATGTCAGTCACCCGACCTGGCCCAGTGTCATGTCTAGCAGGTAAAGCAGTGGGGATGTTGAGGGATGCGTAGGACCGCAAAAGGCAGGAAGAGGCCGTGGGCTGGCCAGAGGCTCATGGAAAATTTTGTGGCGGCCCAAGAGGTGACACCTCTTAAAAATTATGTGGAGGCCCAAGAGGTGAGACCTCTTAAAAATTATGTGGAGGCCCAAGAGTTGACACCTCTTAAAAATTATGTGGAGGCCCAAGAGGTGAGACCTCTTAAACATTTTGCGCAGGCCCAAGAGGTGAGACCTCTTAAAAATTATGTGGAGGCCCAAGAGGTGAGACCTCTTAAAAATTATGTGGAGGCCCAAGAGGTGAGACCTCTTAAACATTTTGTGGAGGCCCAAGAGGTGAGACCTCTTAAAAATTATGTGGAGGCCCAAGAGGTGAGACCTGTTAAAGATTTTGTGGAGGCCCAAGAGGTGAGACGTATTAAAAATTATGTGGAGGCCCAAGAGGGGAGACCCGTTAAAAATTATGTGGAGGCCCAAGAGGTGACACCTCTTAAAAATTATGTGGAGGCCCAAGAGGTGAGACCTCTTAAAAATTATGTGGAGGCCCAAGAGGTGAGACCTCTTAAACATTTTGTGGAGGCCCAAGAGGTGAGACCTCTTAAACATTTTGTGGAGGCCCAAGAGGTGAGACCTCTTAAAAATTATGTGGAGGCCCAAGAGGTGAGACCTGTTAAAGATTTTGTGGAGGCCCAAGAGGTGAGACGTATTAAAAATTATGTGGAGGCCCAAGAGGGGAGACCTGTTAAAGATTTTGTGGAGGCCCAAGAGGTGAGACGTATTAAAAATTATGTGGAGGCCCAAGAGGGGAGACCCGTTAAAAATTATGTGGAGGCCCAAGAGGTGAGACCTGTTAAACATTTTGTGGAGGCCCAAGAGGTGAGACGTATTAAAAATTATGTGGAGGCCCAAGAGGTGAGACCTGTTAAACATTTTGTGGAGGCCCAAGAGGTGAGACGTATTAAAAATTATGTGGAGGCCCAAGAGGGGAGACCTCTTAAAAATTATGTGGAGGCCCAAGAGGTGAGACCTCGTAAACATTTTGCGCAGGCCCAAGAGGTGAGACCTCTTAAAAATTATGTGGAGGCCCAAGAGGTGAGACCTCTTAAACATTTTGTGGAGGCCCAAGAGGTGAGCCATAAATATAAAAATTTTTCTGATTTACGGACCAATTCTACGGCGGTTAAGGAGGAGGAGGAGGAGGTGGAGGAGGAAATGGCACTTCATACACATGGCACTTCACTTTTGGCTGCTTTCCACGGTTGGAGAAGCAAAGTCCGGGTCAATCCACTTGCTGTTCATTTTGATTAGCGTCAGCCTGTCGGCACTGTCGGTTGACAGGCGGCTGCGCTTATCGGTGATAATGCCCCCGGCAGCGCTGAACACCCTTTCTGATAGCACGCTGGCGGCAGGGCAGGCAAGCACCTCCAAGGCGTACAGGGACAGTTCCAGCCACGTGTCCAACTTGGATTGCGAAGACCCAGTACAGTTTGTTCTCCACTATCCGGACAACACGTGTGTCCCGGGAAAAGCAGCCCAGCATGAAGTCAGCCATGTGTGCCAGACTCTGAATAGGCATGACCTCACTGCCCCCACCAGAAGGATCACTTGCCATTTCCTCCTCTTCCTCTTCCGCCTCCTCTCCGCCCCATCCGCGCTGAACCAATGGGACGCACACAGCCTGACTGCTACCCTCGCCGCCAGCATCCTCCTCCTCTTCCACAGCCACCTCCACGTCGTCCTCCTCCTCATCCTCCTCCTCCTGCAACTGCCACCGTGAAGCAGACAAAAGTGTGGTCTGACTGTGTAGCTCCGTTGCGTCTCCTCCTACCCCCGTCTCCTCTGCGTGCAATGCGTTCTCCCTTATTGCGATGAGCGATTCTTTAAGGACGCCTAGGAGCGGAATGGTTACGCTCACTATAGCGTCCTCGCTGCTGACCTTCTTGGTGGACTCCTCAAAGATACGCAGTACATCGCATATGTCTGCCATCCATGGCCACTCGTGGTTGGCAAACTGAGGGAGCTGAGTTGGAGGCACGCGTGGATTCATTATCTGGTACTCCATCAATGCTCTCTGCTGCTCACACACCCTGGCCAACATGGAATAGGTGGAATTCCAGCGAGTCGGCAGGTCGCACAACAGCCGATGTTCAGGCAAATGGAGGCGTTGCTGGAGTTTTTTTAAGCTAGCAGCAGCTACAGTTGACTTCCGAAAGTGAGCGCACAAGCGCCGCACTTTCACCAGTAGCTCTGCCAGGTTGGGGTAAGTCTTCAGAAATTTTTGGACTACCAGATTAAAAACGTGGGCCAGGCATGGTACGTGATTGAGTTCGGCAAGCTCCAGAGCCGCCACCAGGTTACGGCCGTTATCGCACACGACCATGCCTGGTCCTAGCTGCAGCGGCGACAGCCACATCTCCGTCTGCTGCAATATGGCGTCCCTCACCTCTGGGGCGCTGTGCTTCCTGTCGCCCAAGCTGATGAGCTTTAGCACCGCCTGCTGACGTCTCCCCGCGCCAGTGCTGCAACGCTTCCAGCTAGCGGCTGAGGGAGATGTTAAGGCACAGGAGGAGGAGGAGGAGGAGGAGGGGGGGTTTATCAGAACCCATGCTGGCAATCTTGGGCGGGGGTGGTAGGTAGGCCGTCTCTGTTTGCGACCCCGTCCCCGCCTCCACTACATTCACCCAGTGTGCCGTCAGAGAAATGTATCGTCCCTGGCCGCAAGCGCTTGTCCATGAGTCGGTGGTCAAGTGGACCTTTGCGCTGACTGCGTACCTCAGGGCCCGCCTGATGTTACGCGACACGTGCTGGTGCAGGGCGGGGACGGCACTCCGGGAAAAGTAGTGGCGGCTAGGGACGGAATAGCGAGGTGCGGCAGCCGCCATCAGGTCGCGGAAGGCCTGCGTCTCCACAAGCCTAAACGGCAACATCTCCAGGGCCAGCAGTTTGGAGATGTGGCAGTTTAAGGCTTGGGCTTGGGGGTGACTCGAGGCGTACTTCCGCCTGCGGTCGAACGCCTGCGAGATGGACAGTTGTTGGGACGAGGAGTGTGAAGGTGCAGGCGAAGAGGCGGGGGAAGGGGCGGGGGAAGGGGAGGCTGAAGGAGAAGGCCCCAAAGTAGCAGAGGCAGAGGCAGAGGCAGATGTGGAGGTGTCCTGGCTGGAGGTCTGGACCGCAGTGGCAGCACACAACAAAGGGGAAGAGGCAGTGGCA
Organism: Rhinella marina; assembly: GCA_900303285.1. NCBI lineage: Eukaryota > Metazoa > Chordata > Amphibia > Anura > Bufonidae > Rhinella > Rhinella marina. The sequence goes on along the minus strand of ONZH01027409.1, from coordinate 9,405 downwards.
GCAAGACCGGGCGCAGTTTGTATTGCGTTTGCTCTCTCCCACTCAGCCCAGTGCTTGAATTCCAAGTGACGCCGCATGCCTGAGGTGGTCAGATTGCTCTTCTCAGAGCCCCTACTCAGTTTTGAGTGGCAGAGTGTGCAAACCGCGCTCAGTTTGTCATCCGCACAAACATTAAAATATCTCCACACCACAGAAGTACGAGGCCTCGATGGGGGAGCTTCGCGCGACTGGCCGCTGGCGGGAACAGCTTCGGCCCTGCTGGCTGTGGCCTCACTTCTCTGTCTGAACTGTCCTCTGCCTGTGGCCATCCCTCTGCCTGTGGCCATCCCTCTGCCTGTGGACATCCCTCTGCCTGTGGACATGCCTCTGCCTGTGGACATCCCTCTGCCTGTGGACATCCCTCTGCCTGTGGACATCCCTCTGCCTCTTGCTGCCTTTTTCGGTGCTGCGCAGACCACCACCTCTCCACTGCTTTCCTCGCTGGACATCACCCCTGGCCAAGTGGGGTCGGTCATTTCGTCATCCACCAGCTCCTCTTCCACTTCCTCACTCTGCTCCTCCTCCTGCCCACTGGACATTCCAACAGCCTCCCTTGATGGCAACTGCGTCTCATCATCATCATCGCTCATGATAACAGATGCTGGCTCAGGGTCCACATCAGCAGGAGATGGCGAAAACTCCAGTGTTTGGGCATCACTACAAACAAATTCCTCTGCTAGCTCCTGGGATTCTTCCGGCACATCTGAAAAAGGACCCGAAAAGAGCTCCTGGGAGGGGTCAAGGGTGGGATGACTCTGTTGGCCAGGTGTGGAGGAAGGAGGGTCAGAGTGAGACTGTGTGGATGACTGGCTGGTGGACAACTGTGTGGAAGCGCTATCGGCTATCCATTGCACCACCTGTTCAACCTGCTCAGGCCTCAACAGCGGTGTAACCCGCCCCCTGCTTAACTGTCCCATAAAGGCAGGGATTCTGGATGAGCGGGATCCTGGCTGATCCTCACCAGCACACATTGTATCCCCACTGGCTTCAACAAGGCCCCCAACAGCATTTCCGCGCCCCCGTCCTCGTCCACGTCCACGTCCTATTCCGCTAGCCCCCCTCCGCATTTTATTTTTTTTTTGTTGCAAATACAATATTTGGGTATATAATTAGGTATGTGAAATAATTTAGCAAGAGAACGCACAGTACAGTGGCCTATTAAAAGGCCTAGATATTGTATATTTCAAAGTACACAGCCGTGTAGTAACTGAACAGACGGTGGGTATTTACACCAGGTATGTGAGATAATTTAACAAGAGAACGCACAGTACAGTGGCCTATTAAATGGCCTAGATATTGTATATTTCAAAGTACACAGCCGTGTAGTAACAGAACAGACGGTGGGTATTTACACCAGGTATGTGAGATAATTTAACAAGAAAACGCACAGTACAGTGGCCTATTAAATGGCCTAGATATTGTATATTTCAAAGTACACAGCCGTGTAGTAACAGAACAGACGGTGGGTATTTACACCAGGTATGTGAGATAATTTAACAAGAGAACGCACAGTACAGTGGCCTATTAAAATGCCTAGATATTGTATATTTCAAAGTACACAGCCGTGTAGTAACTGAACAGACGGTGGGTATTTACACCAGGTATGTGAGATAATTTAACAAGAGAACGCACAGTACAGTGGCCTATTAAAATGCCTAGATATTGTATATTTCAAAGTACACAGCCGTGTAGTAACTGAACAGACGGTGGGTATTTACACCAGGTATGTGAGATAATTTAGCAAGAGAACGCACAGTACAGTGGCCTATTAAATGCCTAGATATTGTATATTTCAAAGTACACAGCCGTGTAGTAACTGAACAGACGGTGGGTATTTACACCAGGTATGTGAGATAATTTAACAAGAGAACGCACAGTACAGTGGCCTATTAAATGGCCTAGATATTGTATATTTCAAAGTACACAGCCGTGTAGTAACTGAACAGACGGTGGGTATTTACACCAGGTATGTGAGATAATTTAGCAAGAGAACGCACAGTACAGTGGCCTATTAAAATGCCTAGATATTGTATATTTCAAAGTACACAGCCGTGTAGTAACTGAACAGACGGTGGGTATTTACACCAGGTATGTGAGATAATTTAGCAAGAGAACGCACAGTACAGTGGCCTATTAAAATGCCTAGATATTGTATATTTCAAAGTACACAGCCGTGTAGTAACTGAACAGACGGTGGGTATTTACACCAGGTATGTGAGATAATTTAGCAAGAGAACGCACAGTACAGTGGCCTATTAAAATGCCTAGATATTGTATATTTCAAAGTACACAGCCGTGTAGTAACTGAACAGACGGTGGGTATTTACACCAGGTATGTGAGATAATTTAGCAAGAGAACGCACAGTACAGTGGCCTATTAAAATGCCTAGATATTGTATATTTCAAAGTACACAGCCGTGTAGTAACTGAACAGACGGTGGGTATTTACACCAGGTATGTGAGATAATTTAACAAGAGAACGCACAGTACAGTGGCCTATTAAAATGCCTAGATATTGTATATTTCAAAGTACACAGCCGTGTAGTAACTGAACAGACGGTGGGTATTTACACCAGGTATGTGAGATAATTTAGCAAGAGAACGCACAGTACAGTGGCCTATTAAAATGCCTAGATATTGTATATTTCAAAGTACACAGCCGTGTAGTAACTGAACAGACGGTGGGTATTTACACCAGGTATGTGAAATAATTTAGCAAGAGAACGCACAGTACAGTGGCCTATTAAAATGCCTAGATATTGTATATTTCAAAGTACACAGCCGTGTAGTAACTGAACAGACGGTGGGTATTTACACCAGGTATGTGAGATAATTTAGCAAGAGAACGCACAGTACAGTGGCCTATTAAAATGCCTAGATATTGTATATTTCAAAGTACACAGCCGTGTAGTAACAGAACAGACGGTGGGTATTTACACCAGGTATGTGAGATAATTTAACAAGAGAACGCACAGTACAGTGGCCTATTAAAAGGCCTAGATATTGTATATTTCAAAGTACAAAGCCGTGTAGTAACTGAACAGACGGTGGGTATTTACACCAGGTATGTGAGATAATTTAGCAAGAGAACGCACAGTACAGTGGCCAATTAAATGGCCTAGATATTGTATATTTCAAGGTACACAGCCGTGTACTAACTGAACAGACGGTGGGTATTTACACCTGGTATACAAAAAGGGTATTGCAGGCACACAGAACCCAGAACACTAGAGCCAAATAAACTGTATTTAAAAAAATAAAATAAAATTCACAGCCGTATACTGCCAGATCAGATGGTGCATATACACACTAGTTATATAACAGGGTTTTTCAGCCTAAAAGAACGCTGAACAGTAGTGCCAAATATAGTTTGGTATGTAGCAGAGCACCTAATACACCACTAATGCCTCTCTCTGTCCCTACTCCAGCAGCTATCCCTGAATACAGCAGCCGTTCTCTGTAAAGTCTATATTGTAGTAAAGCTATCACTGAAGTCCACTGTAGTAGCCCTGATAAGGGCTTTTAATCACGCTCCTGCCTGTCCAACAGCTAAAATCTGTCTCTCCCTTCTCCAGCCTCTGTCCCTGACTAAGTTCACGCAGCATATGCGTACGAGCAGGAAGAGCTGAGTTTTTATGATTCGAGGTCACATGGTTTTTCCAGCCAATCCATGTAGACGCTGTTTTCGCGCTGCCAGCGTGCTCAGCGTGCCTGTCATACCCCCCCTGCATGTTGATTGGTGGAAAAAGAGCGCCAGGGAAGGTGGGAGGGGAAACGAATTCTAAGTGCGCCATCGCCGTTATACTCGATTGAAATCGAGTATGCCGAATATCGTAGTATTCGATCGAATACCGGCTCGATCGAACACTACTCGCTCATCTCTAGTAGTAAGACATTGTGGATATGTTTCACAGCACAACAGGAGCTGCACCTGCCAAATGAACATGATGGACACATTGTGGACACATCTTAAGACATTTGAACGTTTTGAATTGGCTACAACCTAAGAGAAACTATGGTTTTGTGACCTATTGATGAACGTCTGACTTTGTATAGCTACACAGCTTCATACGTTGCAGCCTTTAGTTGGAATAAGTTAAAAAATATGTGAACTGAGCACAAGATAAAGGCTCAAAAAGTTGAAAAAAAGTTAGTGCCCATTAGTAGGATTGTAAATAAGACTAATTACAAGAGGAGGCAGAAGTTCCTCTTATCTTAACACATTGTCTTATAATCTTATTATTGCGTTCACATAATTACTCGGAATCAATCACTGTCAGGATTATGGCGCTAATGTGATTGGGATTTGTGGCTGTTCGTACTATCTCGGAGTCTAGTTTCCCTCTTGGTAAGCAGATCAAATCAATACAGCGAATGGGAATATGAAGTGGGTGAGAATAATTCTGTTTGAAAAGTCAGCTTTCTCATTTCAATACCGAGGAGGGTTTCTTCCTGTAGCAAATATAATTCTTTAACTTTAATTGTTCTGGAGGTTTGTTAGATGTTCTTTGCATATTTTGTATGTATGAGAACATAATAAAGTAAATATCTATCTATCTATCTATCTATCTATCTATCTATCTATCTATCTATCTCCATTCAGGCATGGACTCCACAAGACACCTGAAGCAGTCCTGTGGTATCTGACATAAGATGTTGCCAGCAGATCCTACAAGTTTCTCAGTGTGGTTTTCATGGATTGGACTTGCTTTTCCACCACATCCCACAGATGAGAATCAGGGAACTTGGTACCATCTCTTCACATGGACCCAGTCTTCCAAATGATGAAATCATTCATCCATATTTATTCCGCAATTTTGGGGGCGGAGTGGGGGATTAGCAGCAAGGTAAAGCAGCTGCAGCAGTGGTGGCAGCAGCCATATTATACTGAACATGTTGGCAGACAGAAGCAGTAGCACAATGGCAGCAGGCAGTAGTCATACATTATGGAACACAATGGTAGGCAGGCAATATGATGGTAGACAGCAGCAGTGGCAATATGGGAAATCAATAGCAAGACCATATCTATTCATTGGCCTCAGATGGAGGGATGTGAAAATCTATCTGGATCCATGCCTCATTCATTTTGACAAAAGTGATGTTTTGGACACTGGTGGAGGACAATTTGGTCTTTTTGGTTGTCACCACACCCCCTGTGTTTCTAAAAACCCTCCACTGTCATCAGAGATGATTGGAGGCTGGGCAAGAGAAAACAGAGAGCATACTGGATCAGTTTGGGTCACTTTTTCAGTCTGCCTGCACAGAAGTCCATTGGGTCAGGGAACACAGTATGTGCTGTGGAAAGGCCACAATCATTTAGAGAACAAGGTAATTTTTTTAAATTAAATTCTTGCCAGAAGTATGAATATCATCCAGCAGAAATACATTTTGATGAAGGTGTGGAAGTGTGTGACATTTCCAAATTGACAAGACAAGCTTTGGCAGGTGGTGTGGCAGTGAAAAAAACTGTTCCATTCTGTAACAACTAACAAACTACTGGCTGCTGTGGCTTCTGATACATGTAGCAGCAACTGCTTAAAATAGGCAACTAAAATTTAGATGACGGTGCAGAATTGTGCCACATTTATGGACCGATAAGAGTCACTTTTTTGGAATGCTGTGGTACTCTTGCTTGCCTTGCGAAAAGCAAAAACGATTTCTTAATGCAGCAGACAGACAGGTTTACTCCCCAGTGTAACTTGTGGCAGCTCATGCATGACATGTGCTGTTTGCCCTTTGAGGAAGCAACTTTATTTGTCAGTCAGCAGAACTACAGGATGAATGATGTAATTTCATTCCTTCACGTCCTGGAGGGAATTCCAGAGGAGGTGAACTGGACATAAACGCCCAGGAATTTTATACAAAACTAGCTGCCCAAGCGACAGCAGAGGAGCAGGAGAAGCTAGAGGGTGACTACAAAGATGACACAGATGACCCCAGACAGACCGTGGCAGTATGCAGTGGAGATGTAGGAAGGCCCTTCGAGTCCCTTGCACAAATGGCCAGATGCATGCTGTCATGTTTGTGTAGTGACAGCCGCATTGTCATGATTCGGCAGAGGGTTGACTACTGGCTATCCACATAGTTAGATCCTTTCTACTGGTAAAAAATGGGGGCATTTTCAGACCTTCTGAGAGAGATACAAAAATGGACTACCATAGAGACATGCAATATAGTCAGTTGTTCTCTGTCTATGAGCATCAGTGCCCATCCTCCGGAAGGTGTTACCGGGTGGATCCTCTGCGCTCACTCTCCACTGCCATGACTGGTGGGGGGAGGCAGGAACAGCACCAGCTTCATATGCAGCAACTTGCGTCTGGAGTCTATAATAAACAGTTTTCTTCAGCCTACTGAAGAAACTAACCAGCAGCAGGACATGCAGCAGAACCTCAATCAGCAGGTGGTGGCATACTTTGACTGCACCCTGTCACTCATCATCCAAGATCCCCTGGACTGCTGGTCATGCAAACTTGAAGTGTGGGAGCAACTGGCCGAGTTTGCCATGGGCTTGCTTTCGAGCCCAGCCAGTAGTGTGGCATCAGAGCAGATGTTCAGTACAGTGGGGGGCATAGTTAGCCCTAAGGGAACTCACCTTTCCTCCCAAAATGTTGAGAGACTAACCTTCATAAAGATGAATCAGGCATGGATCAACCTGATTTCCAGACGCTGGTACCTGATGCAACAGAATAAATCATACTGCCACTAATGATCATATTGTAGTGTGCTGCCACACCAGAATATTCTGCAAAATAGGCTGTTACTTCTGGCCACGTACTGCTGCCACCATTCTGATGCTTCCATCCACCTGCCTCTGCTGCAATTCCTACAATGGGCTTCTTGGCCTACTGATATGTACATTTTACAAGGATATGCATGTTAGGCCACTGAGGCACAAATAAAATAAGAGACTCTGCCACTTGGCAGAGTCACTGGGGATCACTGGACCCAAACTCTGGGCAGCCGGACAATAATGATCGCTCCCGAAGGGCGAAATAATATAGGAGGCAAGATAACAAATAGTAAAGTAAACGCTTACATAAACACGTACTGCGCAACAGCGCTTGAGACTGGAGCCAGAGCTTTGGCTTCACAGACCTCCAGTTGAGCGACGCCCACCGTGTACCCGTGCTCCAGGAGGGGGCTATGGCACGGCCGCAAGCGTGGCTTCCAAACACTCAGAGTGATACACACCACACGAAAAGACAGACAGTGAAGCAGGTAAGTGGAACCACGCACCAGTGCAAGAACGCACACAAACACTCAATACACATTCAGTGTCAGATAGCAAATGGACCGGACCATATGGCAGTCGCACATGAACAACAAGGCACCGGGCCTGCCCAGCAGAAGCTCAGGGTTTAAATAGCAGTGAGCTAATTGGCAGAGGCGTGGTTACTGACATACTTCCTGTGTACGCCTAGTGGAAGTGACCTCACCAGAGGTCTCAAGGGCAGGGCCTGGTGCCTGACATACTTCCTGTGAACGCCTGGCGGAAGTGACATCACCAGAGATCTCAAGGAGCTGGCGCATGACCACTTCCTGTGCTGGACCTTGTTCACAGCAGTAGGACTGTGGGCGCAAGGATATTGCACTGAGATTTGCCCATGCCCCTTCACCAACACCCGCAGCCCGGGAGGGCAAGCGACCGCATGCACGACGTCGATGCACACGCCTTACAATGCATACCACTGGCCCTTGCTATGAAATTGCTGTTGTTGGGTTCTACTACTACTGTGATCTGCCACCATTTCATGCTGTATGCCACAGCTGCTGCCTCACCTACCCACTATGTCATGGGGCCACTATTGTCATAGTTACTGACACTGCTGCTGCTGCCACCCTCCCCACTCTGTCATGGGGCCACTACTTGAATCTTGGGGCACTAAAAAGTAAGTCCACAATGATAAATTAGACCTAATGGTACAGCTAACAGAAGGGATTAAAAAGTATGTGTTTGGACTGCCACAACCTTGTGTGTGAATTTTTATTAAGTCACTGGAGGACGCTAGCGTGGCCATATACAGGATATGTGGGCAGAAGGTGAAGCATTGTCAAGGTGCTAATGTTGGCCACGGCCCAACAAATGGAGCATCGCTATAAAGTGGCCTGGGAGACTAATGTAGTGGTACAGCCTGACGCAGCAACCACTGCAACCACCCAGCTTCCTGCATGCCTTCTCCAGCAGTTACGACTCCTCAATCTCAGTAGAAGGAAACTGTTGTTCCTTCCCTTCATATATTGTTCCTGATGCTCCTCCTACTCCTCATCACGTTTTACCAGCAATAAATCACCGAGGCGATGGCAAAAAGGCAACATTATACGTGCACTCATCGAACAGCACAGAAGCTGAACGTGCACCTGGCCAGGTTGCTGGTACTACAGTCCCTCCCTTTCTATATCTGAACATTTCAGAGAACTGATGGCTTGTGCCCACCCAAGGTGGAGTGTTCCAAACGATTATTAATTCTCTAAAAAAGCTGTACCACCCTTGCACACGTAGGTTAAGCAGAAGGTGGCCCAGTCCTTGAGCCTGTCGGCGTCTGGTACAGTTCATGCCAGCGCTGATGTATGGAGCTATAACTATGGTTAAGGGCAATATATGTCCTTTAAAGCCTACTGGGTAAATGTGGTATGTGACATCACAGTTTATTTTTCCATTATTTTAATCCGTCAAAGGAAGAGAAAAATAACAAAAAATCATGACTGGGAAGCCAAAATCAAGAGTAGGTCCAAAATACAGATGACATGCAAACATTTCCATCACATATTATCTCTGTTTTGGACCCACTCGTGTTTTTGACTTATCAATACTGATCAAATACAGTGGTCCCTCAAGTTACAATGGCCTCAGGATACAATATTTCCAGCATACAGTGGTCTTTTCTGATCGTAAGTTGAAACCAGACTTAACATAAATGTCTCAGACTCAGATCCAACCACTTCTCTTGTAAACTAACTGTGTTAGTTACCAGTAAGCAGCTGTTCCTGACTGTTATATGTAAGGACTTGCTTTATCTGTCTTAGTTATCTGCTAATTTGTCTTAAACCTTCATTTTCTTTAATCATGGATGAAATTTTGGGGCTTTGGAACCGATTACTCAACTTACAATGGTTTCGACATACAATGGTCACCCTGGAACCAATTAAAATTGTTACTTGAGAGACTACTGTAATGATGGAAAAAACTGACTAAATACTGACTGTGTGATAGAGACCATTAAAGTCCTGCATGCAGGACTTCTTTTCCATCCAACTTATTTCAGATGCAAATGACGAAAAAGCAAGCAAATTGAACATGAGGCCTCTATCCCATGGTGAGTATGCTGTGATTTGGAAGCAAAAAGCAAGAGTGAGTCCAAAACACAG